>ML093054.1:94198-110978 GCA_003697995.1 Taxidea taxus jeffersonii | reverse complement strand
AAAAAATTCTCTTTTAAAAAAAAAAAAGAAAAGAAACTGGTTCTCTGTGGGACACCTGGGTGGCTCATTGGGTTAAAGCCTCTGCCTTTGGCTCGGGTCACGATCCCCGGAGTCCTGGGATCAAGCCCCGAATCGGGCTCACTGCTCAGCAGGGAGCCTGTTTCCTCCTCTCTCTCTCTCTGCGCCTGCCTCTCTGCCTACTTGTGATCTCTGTCTGTCAAATAAATAAAATCTTTAAAAAAAAGAAAAAGAAACTGGTTCTCTGAAAAGTTAAAAATGATAAATCTTTATCTAGTCTCACCAAGAAAATGAGAGGGTAGTCAAATAAATAAAATCAGAAATGCTTTAAAGAAGAGATATTAGAAGTGATGCCACTGAAATAAAAGAGTTCATAAGAAACCACAATAAGGGGTGCCTGGGTGGCTCAGTGGGTTGGGCCTCTGCCTTCAGCTCAGGACCTGATCTCAGGGTCCTAGATCAAGCCCCGCATCAGGCTCTCTGCTTGGCAGGGAGCCTGTTTCCCTCTCTCTCTTTGCCTGCCTCTCTGCCTACTTGTGCTCCCTCTGTCAAATAAATAAATAAAACCTTTAAAAAAAAAAAGAAATAAAGAAACCATGATGAATAATTCTATGCCCAAAAATTGGACAACCTAAAAGAAAAAGAAAAATTTCTAGCAACATACAACCTACCAGACTGAATCATGAAGAAACAGAAAATCTGAACAGACTGATTACTACTAAGGAAATGGAACTGGAAATCAAAAACTTCCCAAAAAACAAAAATCCAGAACCAGAAGCCTTTCACTGGTGAATTCTACCAAACATTCAAAGAAGAATTATAACCAATCCTTCTCAAACACTTCCAAAAAACTGAAGAGGAGGGAGTGCTTCCAAACTCATTTTTTTAAGGCCAGCATTATCTTTTTTTTTTTTTTTTTTTAAGGCCAGCATTATCTTAACACTGAAAGCAGACAGGACGCTGCAAGAATAAGAAATTATAGGGCAATACCTGTAATGAACATAGACACAAAAATCCTCAATAAAATAATAGCAAATGGAATTCAACAATACATTAGAGGATTATATACCATGATCAAGTGGTATTTATTCCTGGGATGAAAGTCTGGTTCAGTATCCACAAATCAGTCAATGTGATACACCACATTAACAAAATGTATGAAAACCATATAATCACCTCAATAGATACCAAAAAGCATTTGACAGAATTCAACATCCATTTATGATAAAAACTCTCAATAAACTGGGTATAGACACAATGTACCTCAACATAATAAAGGCCATATATGTCAGTCTACAGCTAACATCATACTCAATGGTAAAAAGCTAAAAGCTTTTCCTTTGAGATTTTATTCAATTTAATACTGGATGCTTTATCCAGAGTAATTAGATGAGAAAAAGAAATAAAAGACATCCAAATTGTAAAGGAAGAAGTAAAAATGTCACCATGTGCGGATGACATATATAGAAAACCCCAAAGACCCCACCAAAAAACTGTTAAACTAATCAATATCCAAAAAAAAAAAAAACCTGTTACATTTCATTTGATAGACAGAGATCACAAAAGCAGGCAGAGAGGCAGGCAGAGAGGGGAGGGGAGAAGCAGGCTCCCCGCTGAGCAGAGAGCCCGATGCAGGACTCGATCCCAGAACGCTGGGATCATGACCTGAGCCGAAGGCAGCGGCTCAACCCACTGAGCCACCCAGAAAACCTGTTACATTTCAATACATTAATAACCAACTATCAGAAATACAAATTAAAACAATCTCATTTATGGGGCGCCTGGGAGCCTGCTTCTCCCTCTGCCTCTGCCTGCCATTCTGCCTGCCTATGTGCTCGTTCTCTCTCTCTCTCTCTCTCTCTGACAAATAAATAAAAATAAAATCTTCCCAAAAAATTCCTTTAAAAAAATAGCAAAATATCTAGTAATAAATTTAACCAAGGGGGTGAAAAATCTGTATACATAAAACACCACATTAAGGAAAGAAACTGAAGAGAACACAAATCACTGGCAAGATATGTCATGCTCACAGATTGGAAGAATTAATATTTTTAAAGCATCCTTATGATCCAATGAAATTCCTATCAAAATTCCACTGGCATTTTTCACAGAAATAGAAGAAACAGGGGTGCCTGGGTGGCTCAGTGGGTTAAGCCTCTGCCTTCAGCTCAGGTCATGATCTCAGGGTCCTGGGATCGAGCCCCACATAGGGCTCTCTGCTCGGCGGGGAGCCTGCTTCCCTTCCTCTCCCTCTGCCTGCCTCTCTGCCTACTTGTGATCTCTCTCTCTGTCAAATAAATAATTTTTTTTAAAAAAAAGAAAGAAATAGAAGAAACAACCCTAAAATTTGTATGGAACCAAAAAGACCCTGAACAGCCAAAGCCATCTTGAGAAAGAAAAACAAGCCTATAGACATTATGCTCCCTGATTTCAAACAATATTACAAAGCCACAGCAATGTAAACAGTATGGCACTGGCATAAAAACAAACAAACTGAAACAGAACAGTGGGTCCAGAAATAAATCCATGCATACATAGTCAATAAGTTTGCAACAGAAAGGCCAAGAATATCAAATGGAAAGAACAGTCTCTTCAATAAATAGTGTTGGAAAACTGGACAGCCACATTCAAAAGAAGGAAACTAAACCACTATCTTACACTATACACAAAAATTAACCCAAAATTAAAGACTTGAACATAAGACCTGAAATCCTAAAATCTCAGAAGCAGTAAGCTCCTTAACACAGGCGCTGGTGATGATTTTTTGAACCCAACACCAAAAGTAACAAAATCAAAAATGAGCCAATGGGGCTATACCAAACTAAAAATCTTCTATACAGCAAAGGAAACTATCATTAAAATAAAAAGGCAACCTAAGGAATGGTAGACATTTTTTGCAAATCATGTATCTGATGAGGAGTTAATATTCACAATATATAAAGAACTCATACAACTCAACAGCAAAAGAACCAAAAAACAAATCTGATTAACAAATGGGCAGAAGATCTGAACAGACATTTTTCCAAAGAAAACATACAGATAGTCAAAAGGTACATGAAAGGATGCACAACATCATTATTACCACAGAAATGCAAATCAAAACCATGATGAGATAGCACCTCACACCTCTCAGAATGGCTTTTATCAATATGCCCCAAATCTGTTACAGTGGCTACCATCAATAAAACAAGAAGTAACAAGTGTTAGCAAGAATGTGGTTAATGTACTATTAGTGGAAATGTAAATTAGTGCAGCCACAATGGAATACAGTATGGAGGCTCCTCAAAATTTAAAAAATATTATTTTAAAAACTGCCACATAATTCAGCAATTTCACTTCTGGGTACCCAAAGATAACTAAAACACTAGTACAAAAACACTAGTACAAAACACTAGTCTTACACTAGCACCTCAATGTTCAATGTAGCACTACTGACAATAGCCAAGCCATGAAAACATCCTAAGTGTCCATGAATGGATGAACAGATGAAGAAATTGTGGTGTGGGGGGGCGCCTGGGTGGCTCAGTTGGTTAAGTGTCTGCTTTCAGCTCAGGTCACAATCCTGGGGTCCTGGGATCGAGCCCTGTGTTCAGCTCCCTGAACAGCAGGGAGTCTGCTTCTCCCTTTCCCTCTTCCCCTCCCTGCCTCATGCTCTCTCCCTCTAATAAATAAAATATATTTTTTTTAATTGTGGTATGTATGTATGTATGTATGTATAAATATATGTCCTTTTAAATCATATGCATCATATATATACATCATTCAACCATAACAAAGAATGAAGTCGGGGCACCTGGGTGGCTCAGTGGGTTAAAGCCTCTGCCTTCAGCAGGGGTCGTGATCCTAGGGTCCTGGGATGGAGCCCCGCATCGGGCTCTCTGCTCAGCAGGGAGCCTGCTTCCTCCCCCCTCTCTCTGCCTGCTTCTCTGCCTACTTGTGATCTCTCTCTGTCAAATAAATAAATAAAATCTTAAAAAAAAAAAAAAAAGAATGAAGTCTTGCCATTTACAACATGGATGGACTTTGAGGGCATTATGCTAAGTAAAATAAGTCAGAGAAAGACAAAAAACATAGATCTCTGTTCTATGTGAAATCTAAACAAACAAAAACCAAGCTCATAGATACAAAGAACAGATTGGCCACTGTCACAGGCAGGGGTGGGGGAGAGGAAGTTAAAAAAAAAAAAAAAAAGAAAGTGGTAGGGCACCTGGGTGACTCAGTTGGTTAAGCTGCTGTCTTTGGTTCAGGTCATGATCCCAGAGTCCTGGGATGAGTCCCACATCCGGTTCCTTGCCCAGCAGGGAGCCTGCTTCTCCCCTACCTGCCACTTCCCCTCTCTCTGTGTCAGATATATAAAATCTTAAAAAAATTTTTTTTAACTGGTCAATTATATATTAAAAAGAAATTTTTTTAATAAAAAATATTTTTTAAAAGACTGGTCAGCTCCAGAAAGGCATGGCTTTTTATTTCTCTAAAAAATACTGTGTACTTTTTGTCAGTTCTATAAGGAATCAGGTGGAGACCCAAGTTAACCAGTACAATATTTCAAATTTATTCTAGTGATGTTTCTAGTGCATCTTACAGATCACTGCTTGGACAATTCAGGGCATGAGGCTATTTTTGTTATTGTTCTTGTTTTAGGAGGAGAATGGAAACAACTTTACTACACCATCTAAAACCTAAAATCTTTTTTAGTTATAACAAATATTTTAAAAAGCATTAAACATATTGCTTAATAAATTGTAAGCTAAAGATCCTTATAACCCCCCTCCATGAAAATACCTTGCCAGTCACTCCAAAAGCCCTTCCTATGCCCATCTTGAACAAAAATCCTCCCCCTCACCACAGAGAAAAACCACTGTCCCAACTTCTAACTTATTTTTAAGATATAATTGATTATATGACATTATATTAGTTCCAGGTATACAACATAATTCAATATTTGTATATATTATGAAACAATCAACACAAGCCTAGTCAATATTCACTACCACAGTTAAACTGTTTTCTTGTGATAAGAACTTTTTTTTATTATTAACATAAATTGTATTATTTGTTTCAGGGGTACAGGTCCATGATTCATCAGTCTTATACAATATACAGCGCTCACCACCACACATCCCCTCCCCAATGCTATAAGAACTTTTAAGATCCCTTTTAGCAACTTTCAAATACATATTATTAACTACAGTCACCATACTGTACTATTCTGACTTTTATATACATTGTTACCTTATTTTATTTGCACTTTTACCTATGCATCCCTAAACATTATAGTTTTTTAAAATTTTATTTTTTCAGTGTTCCAATATTCATTGTTTATGCACCACACCCAGCGCTCCATGCAATACGTGCCCTCCATAATACCCACCACCAGACTCACCTAATCCCCCACCCCCTCCCCTCAAAACCCTCAGTTTGTTTCTCAGAGTCCACAGTGTCTCGTGCTTTGTCTCCGCTTCTGATTTCTCCCAACTCACATTTACTTTCCTTCTCCTAATGTCATTATAGTTATGGTTTTTCTTTTTCTGTAAAATATGGCATTTAGGAATCTAAATCTATAGGTTCCCCCATTACCTCTTTTTTCCCTTGCAATTTATTTGTTGAAGAAACTGGGTCATTTGTCCAAAAGAGAATCCCACAGTCAAGATTTTTGTTAACTGCGACCTTATAATGTCGTTTATTTATCATTATCCCCTGTCCTCTGTACCTCCTGAAAATTGGTAGCTGAATCCGGAGGCTTTATCAGATTCAGGTTTAATTTGGGGGGAGTAAGGCTCCTCTGTAGATGGGGTTGTCTTCCTCATCAAGAAGCAGAGAAAGTATGGATTACTTTCTTCTGATGCTAGCAGCCATCAAAGCTCAACTCATCATGGGTTGCAAAATGATACTCCAGTTCTATCACATCTTCATTTATTGCTGAAATGCTTCTATAGAGAAACTTCCCCTACTCAGTTATTTAGCTACTCAGTGGTATATTCATGAGAAAGGCAAGATAAATTCTTGACTCTTTCCCCTCATCTACCAGCTTTCAAAATAAAGAGCCAGTTCCCAATAATCCCAAGATGATGAAAACAAAACAAAACAAAAAATAAAAATAAAACTGGGAAAGGGGTCAGGCTGTGCACTATCTCCATATCTGGCAAAACACTGGATCTGCAAATAGTGTTACCAAAACTAAAGGAAAGGTATTAATAGAAGGCAGGGTCTGATGAGACTATTCTTACTAGAACAACGCTGCCCTTCATAATCCCCAGTCACTGTGGTCGCTAACCAGTATCAGGACTCCCAGAATTCCATAAGCCCTCAAAATCCTTCCAACAAGTCCTAATATGCTTGAGTTAGCAAGAAGGCATGGTAGTTGCCTTCAGTTCACTTCATTTGATGCAGCATTCGGAATTCAAAGTAGGGAGAACTAGCATCAGGAGTAGATAAATCAGGGGACAGAGCCTGTGTACATTACCAGAAATGCCAGTGATTGGAAAATTTCTGCTTTTGTGATATAACCAATTCCATGTCTGGATTTATCTAAATGTTAAAAATCTCTTTCCAGTTTTATGCTAAATCCTCTTCACCGTCACACATTAATCAGTAAGAGATTATAAAACTAAAATAGGTCACTTGTGACTTGTGAAAATAGATTTCACTGAACTTCTGAGATAGAAACCAAACTACAAAGAGTTGGAGTGAGAAGAGGGAAGTGGAAGTAGTTGGTGAAACAGGAGAGAAATGACCTGCTAATTTGAGGGAATGACCAATCTCAGAGAATGTTTTATTTTATTTATTTTTAAGTTTACTTTTTTAGAGAGAGCATGAGTGGGGAGGGATAGAGGAAGGCAGGGAGATAATTTTAAGCAGGCTCCACACCCAGCACAGAGCCCAAGTGGGGCTAGATCTCACAACCTTGAGATCACTACCTGAGCCAAAAGCAAGAGTTAGAGGCTCAACCAACTGAGCCACCCAAAAGCCCCTCAGAGAATGTTTTATTTTTTTTTAGTTTTTTTTTTAAGATTTTATTTATTTGCTTGAGAGAGAGAGAGAAAGAGAAAGCATGAGAGAGGAGAGGGTCAGAGGGAGAAGCAGACTCCCTGCTGAGTAGGGAGCCAGATGTGGGACTCGATCCCAGGACTCCAGGATCATGAACTGAGCCGAAGGCAGTCGCTTAACCAACTGAGCCACCCAGGCACCCCCAGAGAATGTTTTAAAAGCAGTGGAACCCAATGTATTTTTTGGTGAATTGTGGGGGGGGGGATTAAGCAGCCCTAAGAAAGGAAAAAGATTGAAAACAAGAAAAAAGGCACTTGTAATAAATTAATAGGGAGATATGTTACCAAGACAAAGAGCTAAAGGGAACAAAGCAAGGTGTACCATAGTAAGCAAGGCATGCTATCATTTGTGTGAAAAGGAGGTGGAAGAAGAATACAGATTCACCTGTTTGTATTGCTTATATTTGCAGAACAGAGCTCTGGGAAGACATATTAAAAAACTCGTGTAGTAGTTATTTGAGAGGAAGGCTATCATGTAAGTAAAAAATTTTCCTATACACCCTTCTATAATTTTTTCTAAACCATATAAGGACACTATCTGTTCAAAAAATAAACAGCAAAATAAAGTGTCAGTCATGCCACTTACCTAGATTCCTTAGGCATCCCTGTCACCTTTCAGGGTAAAATAAAATATCTGCCCATCAGGGGCACCTGGGTGGCTCAGTGGGTTAAACCCTGAGTCTTCGGCTCAGGTCATGATCTCAGGGTCCTGGGATCGAGCCCCACATCAGGCTCTCTGCTCAGCGGGGAGCCTGCTTCCCCCTCTCTCTCTCTCTGCCTGCCCCTCCGCCTACTTGTGATCTCTCCCTCTGTCAAATAAATAAATAAAATCTTTAAAAAAAAAAATCTAACCATCAAAGCCTAATCTCTCACTGTCTCCCTCACCATGTGTTCCACCTACACTTTGTCTATAAATAGTCAATATTCAAGATCACCTCTCCCAGGCCTTTACTGCCTGCATTTCCATCCTCTGGCTGGATCATATGCCCTGCATGTGGGTTCCTCTAATAAATACCTCTATCCATCCCAACATGACACACATGTATTTTAATGATGGATTTTCACTTCCTTAGATCCTAGGCTCTTTGGAAATCACAAACAGAGTTTTCATTTCTATATTCCCAGGACCTAGCATGGTGCATAGCTCAGCACAGACACTTAAAAAAAAAAAAAAAAAAAACATTTGACTGAATGAGTGATATCATGAATATGATGAGAAATTTGCCACGTGAGTTATTCGTAATTGCAAAAATTCTTATTCTAACAATCCCAGACATGGATCGCATGTTTGCATTGTAGTGAAACCTGTTTAAAAGACTGTGCAAGGACTGAACTAAGTTCACACATTATTCTGACTATCCTCCAAATGTCTGAGACACAGGGTTCCTCAGTCCTTAGAAGTCAGAATTTTAAGCAGCTCTGCAGAGAAGCAGAAACACAGAAGACTTCAGACAAAAGCTCCAAGTATAGTTTTAACATGATTATGAAAATGATCTAATACAAGGTTCCATAAAGGACTTAAAGCTAAAAAAAAGTTTGCCGGCAGCAGACAAGTAGGTCCTACTCTGAGAACAGGTGTTCAGCCCTCGGCATAAAGACACACAGGAAACTGTGCCCATTGTGCCTAATGAAGTTTTACGATTGCCTCATTTTTTTCATCCTCTTCTCCCTCAAGGTGAGTACCAGCAATGCTAATACTATCATAACTTCCACTGTGGACTCCTGGCCTAGGTTTTTTTTTCTTCTTCTTCTTTCCTTACCCATCAGAGATAACCAACACTATTCAGTGTTATTCAAGCCAAGTTTCCATTCTGGAGGCTATAGATGAAAATACCTTTCATTGTTCTAAGTGGATCATAATTTCCAATTTACATGAATGAAATGAAGTTTTCTGTCTGCAAATGTAAAATGTTGTCCTAGTGAAACCCACAGCATCAGCTGTTTCACCTACAGGACTCTAAACCAAATAAAAAGAACTACTTGAATCAAGTCTTTACTCAAGTTCCAGAGTCAAACAATCCATTCCTTCTTGAAAGTTAAAACCCCCTTTGCTACACCAGTCTATGCCATTGCCACTCAAGTCAAAAGCACATAAGTCAAGGTGACCTTATTGCCATTAGAACTGTATTTGGGGGGACCTGGGTGGCTCAGTGGGTTAAGTGTCCAACTTGTGAGTTCACCTCAGGTCATGATCTCATGGGTCATGGGATCAGCAGGGAGTCTGCTTGGGATTCTCTCTTTCCTTCTGCTGCTCCTCCCCCCAACACAGCGTGCTCCTGCCCCCCCACAAAATAAATGAATAAATCTTTAAAAAAAATAGATAGATATTTGGGCTACACACTCCAGGCAGGTACAGTGGGCATCTATTACTGGTGCCCACCCAGCCCTCCTTCCTTCCTGTTCTTGTCAGAACAACTGACACCCCTTTGAAAACCATGTGTTCAACTCTACATGGCTCAGGTAGAGCTGGTGACTCTACACCACCTCCCGTGACACAGGCATGGCCAACTGTGGTATCTTTTGACCAAAGAGATGTTACTAAGGATAGGACCATATCCTTTTTTTTTTTGACACATAGTCAAAGTTAATCTTAAATCTCTGGCTGGAGCTGGAGAAAAGGAATACTCTCTCTTCCAGTTACTTCCTCAGTAAAAAGAGACACTGCCTGAAAATGGAGCAAACATAGAAAAAGAAAAAGCCAGGAGAGAGTCAAGAAGGAAGATCTGCCTGAGGCCCTGGAACCTGGTGTTTGGGGCCGTATCTACTCTCGAACTTCCCCACTCTGAGAGCCCATAAATGTCCCCTCTCCTACTTTTTTTTCTGCTTATGCCAGTTTTGTGTTTTCTTTCACTCGCTACTGTGATTTTTTTTTTGTCTTATATACAAAAATGAAATAAGCTTATATGTGTACACATAAGTTATATGTGTAGTTCTTCTCCCTTTTCCTTCTTTTCTCTCTTATCTAAGATAATACATTAAAGACTCAGAAGAAAGTGGGGTGAACAAGAGAATCATCTTCTTTGGATCTGTTCACAAACTGCTGCCTTAGCTGTCTGCACAAGGCTTATCCATCTACACCATTCTCCTATTCTAGGGCCAGATGCTAATTTAGATGGAACAGCATTTAAATTCCTTGAAGCCCTAGGATTTATGATTCTATTAAGCCTTGGCTGCCTTACCTGTAAAGCGGGGAATAATATCTTTTACTGGATTCTTAGTAGGATGAGATACAGCAAAAGAATATTTTACAAAGGTTTCTTTAGAAAGTACGGGATACTCTTTGTTCCCACAGCAGTTTCTCATATTGTATCCACCAAAAAAAGGTAACAGATCATTCATGAAATTGTTACAGAATGTCTAAAATGTGTAAGACACTGGGCAAGTGTGGGGAGGGGGTAGATACAGAGATTTATAAAGGTCTAAAAATGCTTCCCATGTAGAATATCAGACAACCCACATATAACAGGAAAGAAAACATACAAGTTGCCCTCAGACAACAACAAAATGTTGTGGGAATGCAGAAGCAAGGAAAACCACTTCTTCTTCGAGGAAAGGTTTCATGGAAGAGATGGCATTCAATTCAGTCGAGCCTTGACACTTGGGTAAGGATTACCTAATCTGAAACATTCTCATATAGGAAATCAGGACTGAAATTACCCATACATACAGGGATGGTACATACAATTAATCATCCCATGATTCTAAATGTCCTTCAAGCAACTGTTTTCAAAGATCTATGGAGATGAAAACATTTTGCTACCTTGTACAAAATAACCTGTGCAGAAACTGCTAGGATAATTTTCCCATTGAGAATTACACACACACACACACACACACACACACACACACACACACACGAAGGAACTTGGGTAAAATTTTAAAACACCTAAACTGTTTCCCATAGAATTTTTACTGCTGTAACTTTCCAGTGAAACTGTAAATTCTTGAGGGTAAAGCCCAATGCTATTTATTTCTTTGTGTACCTCATCTTGCCAAGTGCTCATTAAATGAATTAAAATACAAAAAAAGACTCACAGTTGAAAAGTGTTACATTAAAAAGTGTGAAAAGCATCACCCCCAGAAACCTTAAATTACTAACATTTCCCAGAACACATCACACACTTGTACAATGCTTTGTTTGTGCCCATGCTATTCCCATTCTTGGAATGTCCTTCAATCTGTCCTTCTAGCCCTAGCTTCTGAAAATGTCTCCTTCAAGCCCTAGTTCTAATGTGACCTTTTCTTTGAAGCACTTCCTAATTTATACAGGACAAATGAATCATTTTTTCCTCTCCAAGTGCTTTGTTCAACTCCTCCTGTAGTATTGTCACTATGGAAAAATGATCCTTATAGGTGATTGTGCATGGAGGAGAGGGGAGACAGGGGGAGAGAGAGACAGAGAGAGGAAGACAGAGGAGGGAGAGAGAGGGAGGGAGTAAGGAAGGCAGAGACACATACCATGAGAGAACATACACCTACCAGAGGGTAAATGGCAAATGTTTTGAGGGTAGGGCATATGTCTTTTTCTCTTCCTTATACCCAAGACATAGGACAGTGCTGTACTATTTGTGTACCAAATAAACATCTGTTAAACTAAACTAAATAAACAGAAAACAAAAAAAAATTAGATTTAATACAACCCCAATCCAAATCTCAGAAAGTTATTTTATGGATATCAACAAACTGATTCTATGCATATATAAACAAGCAAAAGACCCAGAATGGCCAAGACAATACTCGAGGGGAAAAAACAGTGTTAGAGGACTGATGCTACAACTTGAAGAGTTATTGTAAACCTAACAGTAATCAAGACAGTGCTGGTAAAAGAACTAAAAGATCAATGAAACAGTGCAGAGGGCCCAGAAAAAGACCTCCATAAATATAATCAACTGATCTTCAACAAGGGTGCTAAGGCAATAGAGTGGAACAAAGACCATCTCTTCAACAAATGATGCCAAAACAACTGGATATCCACATATAAATAATAATAATAATAGACACAGACCTTCCACCCTTCACAAAAATTAACTCAAAATGGATCACACCTAAATATAAAATGCAAAATGGTAAAACTCTTAGAAGATAACATAGGAGGAGACCTCGATGACAAGGGGTATGGTGACGACTTTTTACAAACAATATCAAAAGCAATATCCACAAAAGAAATTGCTAAGCAAGGCTTACTTAAAATAAAAAATTTCTGCTCTTGAAAAGAGAATGTCAAGAGAATGAGGAGACAAGTCAGACTGAGAGAAATTTGCAGATGAGACATCTGATAAAGGACTGTTATCCAAAACAAAGAACTCTCGAAATTCAACAGTAAGAAACCAAAACCGTTTGGGTTTTTTTTAATATTTTATTTATTTATTTGACAGACAGAGATCACAAGTAGGCAGAGAGGCAGGCAGAGAGAGAGGAAGGGAAGCAGGCTCCCCGCCGAGCAGAGAGCCCGATGCGGGGCTCGATCCCAGGACCCCAGGATCATGACCTGAGCCGAAGGCAGAGGCTTAACCAACTGAGCCACCCAGGTGCCCGGAAACCAAAACAGTTTGATTTAAAATGGGCCAAAGACCTTAACAGATACCTCACCAAAGATACACAGATGGCAAAGATGCTCACGGTATATCAAGCAAAAAATGTAAACTAAAACAACAGTGAGATACCACTACACACCTTAGAATGGCCAAAATCTGGAACAGTGACAACAGCAAATGCTGATGATGATGTGGACAACAGGAACTCTCATACATTGCTAGTAGGAATGCAAAATGGTAAAACTACTTTGGAAGACAGTTTTGCAGTTAGTTTTGCAGTTTCTTAAAAAACTGAGCATATTCTTGCCATATGTTACAGCAATTGTGTTCCTTGGTATTTATGAAAATATCTGGTACTGATCCAAATACCCATATGCAAATCTGCACACAGGTGATTACAGCAGCTTTATTCCTATCTGCCAAAACTTAGAAGCAAGCAAGATGCCCTTCAGTAGGTGAACAGATAAATAAACCATGGCACATCCAGACAATGGATATTACTCAGAACTAAAAAGAAATTAGCTAGTAAGCTATTAAAAGACATGGAAGAGCCTTAGAGACTAGAAGACTTCTTAGAGTCTTAAGAGACTTAGGAAGAGTCTTAACAAGGAAAGAAGGGGTGCCTGGGTGGCTCGGTCGGTTAAGCATCTGACTCTTAATTTCCACTCAGGTCATGATCTCAGGATCCTGGGATTGAGTCCTGCATTGGGCTCTCTACTCAGCGGGGAGCCTGCTTCCCCCTCTCCCTCTGCCTACCTCTCATCTCTGTCAAATAAATGAAAAAAAAAAAAAAACAGATCAGACATTGCTAGTGGGGGCCACAGGGAGGAATGAAGAGAGGGACACAAAGGACTTTTAGGGGAATGAAAATACTATACTATATGGTATTATAATAATGGTATACATCATTGTACAGTTGTCCAAACTCACAAAATGTACACCAAGAGTGAAACTTAAGGAAAACTATGGACTTTGGTAATTATGATGCATTAATATAGACTCATCAATAATAACAAATATACTATTCTGGTGCAGCATATTGACAATGGTGGAAGCTGTGCATTGCGTAGGGGCAGGGGGTATTATGGGAAATTTCTCTACCTTCCATTTTGTTGTGAACCTAAAAATCCTCTAAAAACTTAAGTCTTAAAAAAAAAGAAAAAATATTTTTTAAAGATTTAAGGAAAAAAGCACTATTACTACAACCATGCACCTCTCCCGTAATATTAAACTCCTTGAATTCAGAATAAATGTCTAAGTGTCAGAATTAGACCAAAGTCACCTACACATGAACCAAAATACTTAAAACCAAAGAAATCCTTTTATGAAGTCTTTTGTCTTGACAACAAGGCTACTTGGGATTCAGTCATTAAGTTGAGTCCTTGAAGGCTTGTGACTTCTGTTCTCAGCAACTGCCAGTTAACTAATAGCATGGGATGCCTCCAAACATCATAGAAAGTGCATTCAAATGAGAATGAGCACAAAATAAAAACATATATGGAAGGAAGCAGGGGAGGGAGGGAGAAAGAAAGAAAATCCAAGAACTGGTCAAAAATGACCCATACGGGGCACCTGGATGGCTCAGTGGGTTAAAGCCTCTGCCTTCAGCTCAGGTCATGATCCTGGGGTCCTGGGATCGAGCCCCGCTTCCAGCTCTCTGCTCTCTGCTCAGCAGGGAACCTGCTTCCCCCTCTCTCTCTGCCTGCCTCTCTGCCTACTTGTGATCTCTCTCTGTGTCAAATAAATAAATAAAATCTCTTTTTAAAATTACCCATACAATACCTAGTCCAGACACAAAACCACTTTGAAGAAATGGAAAAAATATCTTACAAATGTAATTAAAAAGATACTGGCACCCACATCTCATTCTGAAATCAAAAGTTAGAGCATTTAAAATGCAGAATGTTCTGTACTGGCCAGAAGGTTCTAGGGAAAAATTTGATACAGATCAATGTGTAAATGCAACAAGACATCTACCCTGTTAATTACCAAGTAGCTAAACAAGACATAGGGCTTTTTCTTTTGAAAGAAGGAGGAAATGATTATCCAATACCATAGAAGGTAGAAAGGAATTAAAATCGTGTATGGCCAATATACACTACAAAAATAACCAGGGCTCCCACCACACAAAAGATAAACACTAATAATGCAGCACATTCTCTGAGGGTCAAGAAAAATTTTAAAGGCCAAAATTACACAAAATGGAGAGACAAAGAGAAGCCCAGCCACCAATTCCCTAACACTATACCAGAGACACAAAGTTATAGTCCTAACCCCTACCACCCTCACTCCCTATTTAGGGAAAGAAACAGGAGACAAGTATCTTTGGTAATTGTAATGTCAGAGTAAAGAGCTACTGTGGTGGTGGCATATGGAAATACTTCAGGGAAAGAAAAAGAAAGAAGTCAGGTACAGCCTGCTGGAGGACATTACTTCTCACCTAAGTCCTGAATATTGTTCAGAATTAAGCCACAGTAAAGAAAAGTGGGATTAAAAAAATAAGGAAAGAATGTACTGAGTATACAAGAAAGAGCACTAGTTTAGGAGTCAAACATCTTGGTTCTAGTCCCCCTAAATTTTTTCCACAACCATACCAATATGCAAAGTACCTGGAGAGAATGGAGTAATCATTATTACTCATGCTATTATTTATGTATGCTAACAGTTAACACATCCATGCACTATAAAAGGCATGGATACATAGCACTAATAAAGCAACTACAGTTGACTTGGTCCTTCTTGTGTGCTAAAGTACTAAGGATAGCAAGATAAATAGGTCAAGTTCTTGCCCTCAAGAAACAGTCTACTGAGAGAGTCCATCAAAAAAATACCAGAATTTTAAAGACACAGAGGCCCGCTGTCCTGATTCCTTCATAGTTACGAAAGGAACCCAAGACTAAGGAATCTGTTGGCCCTAAAATTAAAAGCCCGAGAACCTCATGAGGAAGAGGGTGGAGTGAGGAGGAAATCAGGGTGAAGTGAGGAAGAAATAAGGAGTTAGAGGTAAGAAAAGGAGGGTCAACTGTTCTCGAACCATATTCCCTAATGTGCAGGATTAAATTGAGCCCCAACATCCCGCGGAGTTTGGAGGCAAAGAGAGGAGAGGAACTCTTCGTCAAGTCGGATCAGCATGTGCCCAATTTGCGGTGTGGTTATAATCTTTACTTGCCTTCCTGCAAACCGCTTGCCTTGCCCATCCCAACCCTGTCCAAGAACCCCGCGGACTCCACCCGCCTTCAGGGAATCAAGAGAGCACCTTGGAGGGCGCGAGCGGCCGCTCTCCCGGGACCTGGCCGGGGGCGTTCGCTTCCCGTGAGTATCGGTGCGCGGCCGCCGAGGCGCCATGGTCCCCGCGCCGCTGGGGAGTGCCACAGCCGCAGGAGCCCGCGAGGGAAGCCGCGCCCGGGCCCGTACTGGCCTCTTCGCCCCCAGCCACCTCGCGGGGTAGCAAGAGCAGCGGCAGCAAAAGGAGGAAACCGAGGCGGGGGCAGCACCCACCAACCGGTCCTACTGCGGGCGCAGCCATGTTGTCCCGGGAGCCATGTGACCCGCCAGGTCACGTGGCTCCGCCCTCCTTAAAGGGCCCAACCTGGGATGATTTTTGAGGTAGTTTTGGAGTTGCTCTCTCCATTTTTTTCTACGTACCTCTCCTTTACAGCACAAGGGTTTTGTGTTTTAAAGCCAGCGAAGCTCTCCTTGGCTTCGCTGTCTTTAAAACACAAAACCCTTGTGTGAGCCCCATTTTTATTTCTTGGTTGAAAAACGATAATCGAATTTGTTGAGCATTTGCTAAATGCTAGGCAGTATGCTAAGCAGACACTTAAATTTCTGAAATCTCATTAAGCCTCACAAGGACCCGGTAATATTGGGTTCACCAAGCAATGAAATGACTTGCCCAAAGTCGCACAGCAAATAAATGTTAAAAACGAGATTTAGGGGCGCCTGGGTGGCTCAGTGGGTTAAGCCTCTGCCTTCAGCTCGGGTCATGATCTCAGGGTCCTGGAATCGAGCCCCGCATCGGGCTCTCTGCTCAGCAGGGAGCCTGCTTCCCCCTCTCTCTCTGCCTGCCCCTCTGCCTACTTATGATCTCTTTCTCTGTCAAATAAATAAAAATCTTAAAAAAAAATTTTTTTTTAAAAAAAAAACGAGATTTAAACCCATGGAATCTAACTTAAAACCTGA
>ML093054.1:79564-94098 GCA_003697995.1 Taxidea taxus jeffersonii | reverse complement strand
AAAAAAAAAACGAGATTTAAACCCATGGAATCTAACTTAAAACCTGAGTTTGGCCATGATCCTGTACTGTAAGCAATTAAATGAGCTTGCCTTAACAAGAAGTAAGGGGAAGATGAACGGGTTGACAGACTTCTCCAAAGGATACAATTAGGGAAGTCCTAGGTACAGCTGGGATAGATACAACAGTGGCCCTCAAAGAGTCCCAGACCAGCCAGCATCAGCATCATCCACAACATGGTAGAAATCCAGTACTCTAGAGCGCCTCCCTGGCTCTATGGGTTAAGCCTCTGTCTTTGGCTCAGGTCATGATCCTAGCGTCCTGGGATTGAGCCCCACTTTGGTCTCCCTGCTCAATGGGGAGTCTGCTTCTCCCTCTGCCACTCCCCCTGCTCGTTCTCTCTCTCTCTCTCTCTCTCTCTCTCTCTCGCAAATAAATAAATCTTAAAAAAAGAAAAAAAGAAAGAGAGAAATGCGGTACTCAATCAGAATCTGTGAGGAGAGATACAGCAGTCTATGTTGTTTTATTTTTTACCAGGCACTGGGTGGTTATGTTTTTCAAAAGAATCCCTTCCTGGGGTGTCTGGGTGGCTCAGTCGGTTAAGTGACTGTCTTCTGCTCAGGTCATGATCTTAGGGTCCTGGAATCAAGCCCCACATGGGGCTCCCTGCTCAGCAGGGAGTCTTCTTCTACCTCTCCCTCAACCTGTCCCCCTGCTCCTGTTCACGTGCTTACTTGCTCTCTCTCTCTCTCTCAAATAAATAAATAAAATCTTAAAAAAAAAATAAAAGAATCCCTTCCTTTGAAATATACATGTTGGAATATATATATGGATAAAAAGATATGCTTTCAAGTCTTTGCTTCCAAAAAATGGGCTATGGGAGGGTGGGGATGGCTAGAGATGAAACAGGATTGGCCTTGATTTGGCAATTATTGAAACTTGTTTATGGGTATCTGGGTGTTTGTTATACTATTCTCTCTACTTTATGTTGGGAATTTTTAAATAATGAAGATAACAAAATCCTTTCCTCCTTATTGACTATTTCACAGTTTCCAAGAGTTTTTACACATTTTCTTCTTTGAGATTTTAACCACTTGGCAAGCAACCTACTATTATCATACCCATTTCACAGCTGGTGAAGCTAAAAGGTCACTGTTTTAACTACAGTTATATATTTGCTATGGACAATTTAGACTCCAGGGTCTAGGTCAAAGATAGTTGTCATCAGTTTATCTGCAAATGTTCAGTCTCAGCACATTCTATGTTGGCTGCCCTTCTGAGAACCGAACACCTTAGACTCGTGATCCTACTAAACCATTAGGGTATGACCTCCATCAAGGCAAGGATTCTGTCAATTTTCACCACTGAATCAGCAAAATTAGGCCAAAGCCTAACACATAATAAACACTCAAGTGAACACTTATTAAATTAATGAACAAATGAACTAATGGCAGTAATCATGACCTCTTTCTCTTAAAGGGAAGCAAATGGTTGAGAAAATAATATAGGTTTAAGCTTAGAAAGAGCTGTGTTTAAAGCTGTCCACTTACAAGAGGTATGATAGAGGTAAATGACTTCATCTTTCTGAGCCTCTCTTTCTTTATATGTGAAATAGGGATAATAATATCTCCTTCTTGGAGATTTTATAATGATTAAATGAGTTAAAGAATGTAAAAGGCTTAGCCCAGTGCTTGGAATTGCATAATGCCTACCAAAAAAAAAAAAAAAAACCACAACAACCACCTTTGCTATTATTAGCAATCATTATCCAAGACAAAAACTTTGTAGTTTCTCCAGGAAGTATCAACCTTCTCTCTCAAACTGTTGAATACTTTCTTACAGGTCACCAATCAAGGAGTAAGTGGAAAATATTGATGAGAAATCCCTAGTTGAGGGTACTTAAGCTAGAAATTAGAGGTAAACGTACAATTCACCAATCAACTCTGTGTAAATAAGGGCATTTTATCTAGACTCTCTCCCACCCTCTAACTCCCATTTGAGGTACCTCTGGGGGGTCTTCTTGCCCCTTTTATCTAGTGAAGCTGGATGAAAAAACCCTCTTCTGGAAAGTGTGTCCATTTACTAAGCAGCAAGGAAATTACCATGACTACAACAGAGTGAGCAAAGGGAAGATAAAAAGGAAAGGAGATCAGAAAGGTAGCAGAGGACCAGATGATGGGGGATATGGTAAACTATTGCCCTAAGTGAAAGGCAGTGCCATTGTGCAGTTTTGAGAAGACACCTCACACTTTTCCCGATAATCAGGGTCAATTTCCCTGGCAGGTTACAGATTCCTTGCCTACTGGTCTCTGAATGCAAGGAATCTAAAGTACCCTGATGGCAGCCATGACCGTTGTTTCAGTGGGATCCTTCCTGTGTCTAAATTAAAAATTCACTCGCTTGGAGACCAGGACCTCCAACTCTGCAGAGCCCAGAGTTCTAGGGATGGGAGGAATAAAGTCCCTAGTGCGTCATTAGGAGTGATAATGAGTAGAGAGATAATGACTTCTACTACCATCCCTTGATTGCTAAAACCATGTGTATTCTTACTACGTGGAGATACAGTGCCATGTAGACAGCTCTGTTTATATTTGTATATCTGTGTATATATATATCTATACATAGATATACATATGTATGTATCTATATACATATATATACATATAATACATATGTATATAGATATATATACATATATCTATATATATCTGTGTATATATCTATATATAGATGTACATATGTATGTATCTATATACATATATATACATATAATACATATGTATATACAGATATATATGTATATCTATATATATATCTGTGTATATATACACAGATATACAAATATAAACAGAGCTGTGTCTCCAAGTATATATATATACTTGTGTCTCCAAGTATATATATATATATGGTGTCCTTATAGATGACCCCATCTTGCAGACTGTGGCCTCCAAGCTGATGTTTCAGCTGTGCCTTCAGTACCTCATTCCTACTCTCCATGAGGACAGCTTGCTTCAGGTTGGTATGATATGGGATAACACCACTGGATCCCATGACCAGGGGCTACCCATGCATCTCCTTCCTTGAAAGGGGCACCCTGCTCAAATGTTATTTTGGTGGGAATACATACCTGTTGATAAGGCATTCTAGAAGCTCCAAGACAGTGGTGCTGGCAGAGGCTCTCGGAGCAGGAAAGGCATAACTCGGACTTTGTTTATTGCAAAGATTTTTCCATTGTCACCATTTTTCAATGCCAACCCTGAGTGTGGTTATGATGCAGTCATCATCCATTTTCAGGTTGCATCCTTATCCTGAGCCCAGTCATCCAAAAACTCAGGTTGGGCTTTTTTTTCCACCTAATTCCGTAGGTCATAAGAGACCTCCACATAACCCTATATATGAGTGGAAGGAGAGGCACTGGTGCAATGGTGATTATGTGCAGCTTACTTATGTCACCAGCTCTTGCTTGGACTTGATCTTGGATGTACCATTTCCATTTCATAATAGATTGCTCTTGAGCTCATCCAACCTTAGGACATGGTAGGTCCGGCAGAACCAGTTAAGAATGCAGTTCCAGAGCCATGATTACTTGATAACCAACAGTTTTATCTCTACCAGGGCTTAGGAGCATGTCAACAGCTGCTTTTTAAAAGATGCATAATTGTATGAGTCAGGGTTCTCCAGAGAAACAGAACCAACAGGATGTGTATATATATATATTTATACACGGGAAAAGATTTATTATGGGGAATTGACTCACATGACTATGCAGGCAGGCAAGTCCCAAGATCTGCAGGGTGAGTGGGAAGTTGGAGATCCAAGAGAACTGATCGTATATGTCTTTGTCCAAGTCCAAAGGCCTGAGAACCAGGAGAGATAATGTGTAGCTTTAATTCAAAGGCTGGCAGGCTTGAGACCCAATAATAACCAGGATTTCAGTTTAAGCTTGAAAGCAGGAAAAAAGCTGTTGTCTCAGTTCAAAGGCAGTCAGGGAAGATGAACTATCTCTTACTCAGGGGAGGATCAGCTCTTTCATTACAGCCAGGCCGTCAACTGATTAGACGGGACCCACCAAACACCGGGGAGAACAATTTGCTTCAGTCCATCTACAACTTAAATGTTGATCTTATCCCAAAACACCCTCACAGAAGCACCTGGAATAATGTTTGGCTAAATATCTGGGCATCTCTTGGCCCAGTCAAGGTGACAGAAAATTAACCATCACAGTCATTCTCTGTTGTGGATGACACAACTTTGTTCCAGAATCCCAGAGGCCTAGTGTTGTAATTCTTTCACTTGGGCTTGCCATCCTCTCCATCCTGCCTCTTTCCTGCTGCTGAGCTCTTTCTTGCACCAGCCCCACTTAAATCTGGCCTCCCAGGTTACCTGGTGTATGGGCTAGATAATAGTCTTAGTTGTGGAATATGTTGTTTCCAGAAGCAAATCAGCCCTGGTGTTACCTTCTTCAGAGTAGGGGATGCATGATGCAGCAATTTGTCTTTTACTTTGGAAAAGTGACCAGCACAGGTATGACTGGCGAAACTACCTTTACTGAGATGGAGAGTTCCTGATTCTTCATGGGTTTATCTCTGTTCTCTGGAGTGTGTGTTGCTTTCTTTCTCTCTTTCTTTCTTTCTTTCTTTCTTTCTTTCTTTCTTTCTTTCTTTTAAGATTTTTATTTATTTATTTGACGAGAGAGAGATCACAAGCAGGCAGAGAGGTAGGTAGGGAGAGAGGGAGAAGCAAGCTCCCTGCTGAGCAGAGAGCCCAATGCAGGGCTCCACCCGAGGACCCTGAGATCATGACCTGAGCTGAAAGCAGAAGCTTAGCCCACTGAGCTACCCAGGTGCCCCTGGAGTGTGTGTTTCTTACAGAGACCTCCAGTGTGCTAGCCCCCTCTTGCTCATCCTGTCTGATTAACATAATGTTATCAGTGTTCTATTAGAACATTGGAATTTTCTGTAGGATGTCCAGATAATTTAGTCCAGTTCTCTTCTAACTATATTATGACACAGGGCATGAACATTAACAGAGGCCAAGAGTAAAACTGTAAAGCAGGGATTGGAAAATTTCTGTGAAGGGCCAGATGACAAATATTTTAAGTTTTGTGGGCTACCTATAATCTCTGTTGCATATTCTTTTTCAATTTCATTGTTGTTGTTATTTTACGAACATTAAAAACATGTAAGAACCATTCTCAATTCTCAAATTTCTGTGAAGGGCCAGATGACAAATATTTTAAATATTGTGGGCTACCTATTATCTCTGTTGCATGTTCTTTTTCAATTTCATTGTTGTTGTTATTTTACGAACATTAAAAACATGTAAGAACCATTCTCAATTCAAGGGCGGGGGGGGCGGGGGACGCGGTGGGGAGAGGCTATCAGCAGCTACGGGTAGAATTTGGTTCCTGCTATCAAGTGATAGTTTACTCATTCCACTGCATTTTTTTTAAGCTAAAAGCTATTTTTTAATTTTAATTCAATTAATTAACATACAATGCATTGCTGGTTTCAGAGGTAGAGGTCAGTGATTCATCAGTCTTAACTAACACCCAGTACTCTTTACATCATGTTCTCTCCTTAATGCCCATCACCCAGCTACCCCAACCCTCCACCCTTGTCCCCTCCAGCAACCGTCTGATTGTTTCCTATGATTAGGAGTCTCTTATGATTTGTATCCCTCTCTGGTTTTGTCTTTTGTTATTTTTTCCTCTCTTTCCCTATGATCCTCTGTTTTGTTTCTTAAATCCCACATATCAGTGAAATCATATACTCATTCAACTTTAATGTGAACACTGTTGGATCCTTCTTCCTGATTGAGATAGGAAAGCAAAAAACAAACCAAAAAAAGCCCCCACACACCTGCCAAGTGCACAGCAGCACATTATATACTGGCGTCCTTCCTAATGTGCTCTGACAACTGCGCCACATCAAGCACAGAGCCTGAGATTGAGGCCAGGATTGAGCTTGCTGATGCTGTCACTCTTTTCAGTGGGCTGACCACGCTGAGCCTCCTTCAAACTGAAGATGTTAATTGGCACCTTTGTTGGTGCCTTACTTCTCTTGCCCTCCACACACACCCTGTGGGGCAAGTCTCTGTGGCTGCCCCTCCGACTTTCTGCAGCTACAAGAATGCCAACCCCTGGCTGCTAAGGATAAAGGCCACCAGCTAGCTTGTCTTGCTTCAAGCCCTGTCATCTCCATCACTATCTGCAAGCTCCAGATTTGTGGCCGCCCCTCCCAGTCAGGCCTGCTCACAGAGGCGAGCCTCCGCTGGACTGAACCCCCAATGGGTGATTGCGCCCCTCTGCCCAGGGCATGCCTGATGGCCTTGGGGAACGAGCTTCCCCCGGGCCCTCCCGTGGGATACATTCCTCGGGGGGGTCTTCCGGCCTCTTGGAATAAATACAAAAGCATTCCTACTTCCCTGAACTGTCCAGTTTTGTCTATTATGAAGAATGTTGTGGGGCACCTGGATGGCTCAGTAGGCTACCTCTGCCTTCAGCTCAGGTCATGATCCCAGGGTGCTGGGATAGAGCCCCGAATCGGGCTCTCTGCTCAGCAGGGAGCCTGCTTCCTCCTCTCTCTCTGCCTGCCTCTCTGCCTACTTGTGATCTCTGTCTGTCAAATAAATAAATAAATAATATTTTTTTAAAAAGTTAGTCTGTGAGGCTGGGAGGGGTCACTCTCTCCATAAGGGACAGCCCCAACCGGTCGGTTTGATTCTCGGTGCTGGCGAGAAATAAAGCTTTGCTTGACCTTCACCTTGTATCAGTCTCGCTCCTTTGATCATGAACCCTATCAATAGTTAATTCTTACATCTATTCTCACATAAAATCTTTTTCCTCCTTTATCAGGCCCAGCATTTCCTCAGTTTGGCTATCCTGGGATTTTTTTTTTTTTTAAGATTTTATTTATTTACTTGACAGACAGAGATCACAAGTAGGCAGAGAGGCAGGCAGAGAGAGAGACAGACGGAGAAGCAGGCTCCCTGCTGAACAGAGAGCCCGATGCGGGGCTCGATCCCAGGACCCTGAGACCATGACCTGAGCCGAAGGCAGAGGCTTAACCACTGAGCCACCCAGGCGCCCCTATCCTGGGATTTAACCCTGTTTCTAGCCTGGCATCCACAGAGGAGGTCAGGGCAACCTGTTACCTTATAAGGAAGGAGGCTCTGCAGTGTCTTCCCACATGGAGGAACAGCTCCTTCTCAGTGGGAAGAGATAGGCCACCTACACAGGCTCTGGGCATTCGGGGAAGTCCACAGAGCCACAATACCCAAGGGCACCCACCTAGATGTCCCTGTCCCATGTTTCAGGTCCAAGGTTTTTCCAACCTGATCCCTGCCTTAGTTGAGTGTCCAGACATCTCTGAAGCCCTGGGTCCCAACATTATACCATCCATCTGCCACTCAGCTGGGTCTCATCTTGCACAGTAATGGATAAGAGCCTCTTTACAAGCTATGCAGAAGGCCCTCTGGCTCTCACACTCAGTTTTTGTTTTCCTCACACTCAGTTTTTCAGCTCTTTGTTAACTGCCCTCGTTTTTCATTATCCTTTGTAGGGGGGTCAAAGTAACTCGGTAATAACCAGACAATCCTATAACCTTGGGTATATTGTGCCTGTTGACCTTTCAATTCCTGACTCAGCACACTGGTATGGACATTTCTTGCCACGTGGACATTTCCCCAGGTCACAACCAGTAAAATTTTTAGCAGTTGGGCTGCCACCTGCCAGAGACATACCCCACCCACCACTCAAGATGGGAGTCCTCACTGCCACCCAGGAAGTGGGTGACCCCATCCCAAAATCCATCTTATCACCTGACTGTCAGGGGGTTCCTCTCAAAAACAGGTATCAGGATTTCATTAGAAATCCTGGAGAGGGATGCCTAGGTGGCTCAGATGGTTAAGCATCTGCCTTCTGCTTAGGTCATGATCCCAGAGTCCTGGGATAGAGCCCCACGTTGGGCTCCCTGCTCAGTAGGGAGCCTGCTTGTGCTCTGCAGGTCCCCCTTGCTTGTGCTCTCTCTCTCTCAAATAAGTAAATAAAATATTAAAAAAAAATAAAGAAATGAAGATGTCTTGGTGGTAACAGCTGTGAAAACTACAAGGGGAGAGAGAATCAGAAGGGGTTGGCATCAAAAGCCTCCAGACTGCAAGACAGGGATGACACCTGTGCCTTTTTACATCTTCCCCTTCCTTCCTAGAAGGAGCCAAGAAGAAACATTGTGCAGGAAAAGGTTCTGAATCGAGTTCTCCTGACGGTTAACTTCACACGTCAGCCTCCCCAGGCCATGGAATGTCCAGATACCTAGTTAAACATGATTTCTGAGTGTGCTGTGAGGGTGTTTCAGAAATATTTAAATATTTAAACTCATTTTTTTCAATAATAATTTTTGATTAATTATTTTATTAACATATAGTGTATTATTTGCTCCAGGGATGCAAGTTTGTGAATCGTCAGGCTTACACACTTACACACTTCACAGCACTCACCATAGCACATACCCTCCCCAATGTCCATAACCTAACCACCCTCTCCCTAACCCCCTACCCCCAGCAACCCTCAGTTTGTTTTGTGAGATTAAGAGTCTCTTATGGTTTGGCTCCCTCCCGATCCCATCTTGTTTCATTTTTTCCTTCCCTACCCCTCAAACCTCCCACTTTGCCTCTCAAATACCTCACATCAGGGAACTCATATGATAATTGTCTTTCTCTGATTGACTTAACTGGTGGACTGATTAAAAAAAAAGGTCCTCTCCAGTGTGGGAGGGCATCACCCCATCCTTTGAGGGACTGAATAGAACAAAAAAGTAGAGGAAGGTTGAATTAGTTTTCCGACTACTTGAGGAACAGTGATCTTCTGCTCTTAGCCCATAATGGCTTTCAAACTCTCAGACCTGGACTAGAACCTGCACCATCATGTCTCGGACTCTCGGGCTTTGGAATGACACCACTAACTTTCCTGGGTCTTCAGCATGCAGACGGCAGCTGACAGGACTTTTCATCCTTTGTAATCACATGATCCCCTTCCTTATAACAATCTCACAGGGCTCCTGGGTGACTCAGTTGGCTCTGGTCATGATCCCAGTGTCCTGGGATCGAGCCCCAAGTCTGGCTCCCTGCTCAATGGGGAGTCTGCTTCTCCCTCTGCCGCTCCCCCTGCTTGTGCTCTTTGTCTCTCTCTTTCTTTCTCTCTGTCAAATAAATAAATAAAATCTTTTTAAAAATCTTGTTATCTCTGTCTGTATCTATTCTGTATCGATGTTTATATCTATCTTCCGTTGGTTCTGTTTCTCTGGGTAACCAATACAGTGCTACACTGAGAAGGTCTAAGCGAGCACAATGTGAACCCCCAGAGCAAAGATTGCTCATTAGAGAAGTCTTGCATAAAGCCAACATGGCCAGGCCCTGGTCTTCCCACTGCCCCCAGTCATTGACTGGAGCTGCCCAAGAAGAGGGTGTCCTCAGTTTAATTACTGGCTGATCCCACAGGGGCTGCTTCTAGAGGCTGTCAGTTGACTGTACTCCTTGTGGCAGGTCTGTTCTTAAAGAGAGATCAGAGCACACACCTACTGACTGCCAGCACGTGTAACTGGGCTGCTCCTCTCATTTCATCTTCCATCAGGTGTCCTTCACTCACCATGGTCCAGCAACAGTGTTCTGGAGAGAGAATCTCCAACAGATTCTCTCCAAGTGCAGAGCCTGACTCGGGGTTTGATCTCATGACACTGAGATCATGACCTGAGCCAAAATCAAGAGTCAGATGCTTATCTGACTGAGCCACCCAGGCACCCCAAGGTTTTTATTTTTAGTACAACACTTTCCTCTGTATATTTAGAGAGTAAAAATGAGAAGTCCAGATAATTAGAGGCAGGACAATATTGCCATGTGGTTCTTCATTAGACATTATTCAGAGCCGTTGTGTGGTGAAATTGCCTGATTGGAAAGCCTATTGACTTAAGCTTTTTAGTTTTGCTAATTCATGCTGGAGTCAGTCGATGAGGAAAACTTACATACAGAGAACTTTTCATTTCTTGCTTGTTGTGTGTTTTCTTCTTGTAATAGTTTGGTCTTACTTCTCTACCTCTTTGAAAACACACACACACACACACACAGCTTCCTTTAAAAAAATGCAAACAAGAGATACATTTTTAAGGATTCACAAACAGAACAGGAGCTGCAGAAAAGTTAATTATTCCATCTCAGAAAGGACTGGAACACTGCCGAGACCAGAACCAGAACCAAAACCTAAAGATTCTGTAGCAGGTGTTCTTGATCTTCACTTGGGTGCTGTCCTGGTTCATTGCCCACCTCTCCAAGAGGTCGGCCATTCCCTGCATGCTTATTTCTTCTGCAATTGGCTTGCATTGCTCAGTGTCTTTCGTCTCTCCCCCCCCCCCACACAGTTTCTGCTTCATCATGGTTCAGTTCTTGTTTCCAGTAAGCCCTCAACGCCACGGCACAGCCTCACTCCGCATTGACAGTGCTGTCAACACTCACAGTGTCACTATTACCCCAGTTAGCTGTCACAAAGAGGAGGCCTGTCTGGTCTAGCTCCTCAGTCTCACACCACAGTCTAGCAGAGGCCATGGGAACCGGTGGCTTAGCTGTCTGGATTCACGTCATTCCCCTTGATCCAATCAGCTACCATTAGAAGTTCAGGCGAAACTATAGTGTGCATCAGAATCACTTAAAATAATGATTGCGTGGTCTATCCCTAAATTCAGTAAGCCTTGGGGTGGGAAAGAGAATTTATATTACTACCCAGTTCCCAGATGCTGCTGATGGTATTGATTTGGTCAGTTTGTAAATCACTACTTTCATAAAATACATACTTTAAAAAAAAAAAGATTTATTTATTTATTTGACAGAGAGAGATCACAAGTAGGCAGAGAGGCAGGCAGAGAGAGAGTGGGAAGCAGGCTACCCACTGAGCAGAAAGCCCTATTCGGGGCTCGATCCCAGGAACCTGAGACCATGACCAGAGCCAAAGGCAGAGGCTTAACACACTGAGCCACCATACAAAAGTATGCCCCCAGACATACTTTTTAAATTGCATTTTGCTTTATCATGCTTCACAGATACTGCAGGTTTTGGTTTTGGTTTACTTTGTTTTATTTTGTTTGTTTGTTTGCTTTTTACAAATTAAAGGTTTGTGCAACCCTGCAGGGAACAAGTCTTTCGGTGCCATTTTTCCACAGCTCCAGTTCAGTTCACATCTCCGTGTCCATTTCGGTAATTCTCGCAATATTTCAATTGTTTTCGTTATTATTATGCTTGTTATGGTGATCTGTGATCAGTGATCTTTTTTTTTTTTAAGATTTTATTGGGGAGGCAAGTCAAGATGGCGGAGAAGTAGCAGGCTGAGATGACATGAGGCAGCAGGAGCTCAGCTAGATAGCCTATCAAACCATTCCGAACACCTACGAATCCAACAGGAGATCGAAGAGAAGAAAAACAACAATTCTAGAAACAGAAAATCGACCACTTTCTAAAAGGTAGGACCAGCGGAGAAGTGAATCCAACGCGCCGGGAAGATAGACCCCAGGGGGAGGGGCCGGCTCCCGGCAAGCGGCGGAACAACGGAGCACAAAACCAGGACTTTTAAAAGTCTGCTCCATGGAGGGACATCGCTCCAGAGGCTAAACTGGGGTGAAGACCTCGCGGGGACAGCGTGGACTCAGGTCACAGAAGGGGGGGTCACAGAAGGATCAGGGGTGTCTGAGTGTCACAGAGCTCACAGGTATTAGAGCGGGGAAGCCGGCTGCGGAGACAGAGCCGAGGAGTGAGCTCTCAAGTCGGGGTTTCCTAGAGCCGTGGTCTGTGACATGGGCCGGTGCTCTGTGCAAGGGGTCCCCACAAGATCCAGGGAGACTCCGACCTGGGAGAGCTCAGGAATCTACAGGGTTCGGAGACTCCAGGTGGGACTCTGCCAGAGACAGAGACGCTTGGTCACAGGCTGGGTGACCTCGGAGCACAGCCAGAAGCCAGTGAGACGGGACTGATTACGCACGATTTTCTCCAAGCGCGGCTCGAGGCTGGAGAGACGGGAGTGATTAAGCGCTTTTCTCTGAAGGCGCACTGAATACTGGGGCCCCAACCTCTCGGCTCCTTGGAGCCGGAGATTGGGAGGCTGCCATTTTCATTCCTGTCCTCCGGAACTCTACGGAAAGCGTTCAGGGAACAAAAGCTCCCAAAAGTGAACCTGAGAGGATTACTTAGCCCGGCCCCTGGTAAGGGCGGTGCAATTCCGCTTGGGGCAGAGACACTTGAAAATCACTACAACAGGCCCCTCCCCCAGAAGATCAACAAGAAATTCAGCCAAGACCAAGTTCACTTAACAAGGAGAACAGCGATTCTTATCTGGACAAAATGACAAGGCGGAAAAACTCACCACAAAAAAAAAGAACAGGAGGCAGTACCGAAGGCTAGGGACCTAATCAATACAGACATTGGTAATATGTCAGATCTGGAATTCAGGACGATGATTCTCAAGGTTCTAGCTGGGCTCGAAAAAGGCATGGAAGATATTAGAGAAACCCTGTCAGGAGAAATAAAAGCCCTTTCTGAAGAAATAAAAGAACTAAAATCTAATCAAGTTGAAATCAAAAAAGCTATTAATGAGGTGCAATAAAAAATGGAGGCTCTTACTGCTAGGATAAATGAGGCAGAAGAAAGAATTAGTGATATAGAAGACCAAATGACAGAGAATAAAGAAGCTGAGCAAAAGAGAGACAAACAACTACTGGATCACGAGGAGGGAATTCAAGAGATAAGTGATACCATAAGACGAAACAACATTAGAATAATTGGGATTCCAGAAGAAGAAGAAAGAGAGAGAGGAGCAGAAGGTATATTGGAGAGAATTATTGTAGAGAATTTCCCTAATATAGCAAAGGGAACAAGCATCAAAACCCAGGAGGTGCAGAGAATCCCCCTCAAAATCAATAGAAATAGGTCCACACCCCATCATATATTAGTAAAATTTACAAGTTTTAGCGACAAAGAGAAAATCTGAAAGCAGCCCGGGACAAGAAGTCTGTAACATACAATGGTAAAAATATTAGATTGGCAGCAGACTTATCCACAGAGACCTGGCAGGCCAGAAAAAACAGGCATGATATATTCAGAGCACTAAATGAGAAAAACATGCAGCCAAGAATACTTTATCCAGCTAGGTTATCATTGAAAATAGAAAGAGAGATAAAAAGCTTCCAGGACAAACAAAAACTGAAAGAATTTGTAAACACCAAACCAGCTCTACAGGAAATATTGAAAGGGGTCCTCTAAGCAAAGAGAGACCCTAGAAGAATTATCAGAAAGGAACAGAGACAATATACAGTAACAATCACCATACAGGCAATAAAATGGCACTAAATTCATATCTCTCAATAGTTACCCTGAATGTAAATGGGCTAAATGCCCCAATCAAAAGACACAGGGTTTCAGAATGGATAAAAAAACAAAACCCATCCATATGCTGCCTATAAGAAACTCATTTTAGACCCGAAGACACCTCCAGATTGAAAGTGAGGGGGTGGAAAACAACTTACCATGCTAATGGACATCAGAAGAAACCTGGGGTGGCAATCCTTATATCAGATCAATTAGATTTTAAACCAAAGACTATAATAAGAGATGAGGAAGGACACTACATCATACTCAAAGGGTCTGTCCAAAAAGAAGATCTAACAATTTTAAATATCTATGCCCCTAACATGGGAGCAGCCAACTACATAAACCAATTAATAACAAAATCAAAGAAACACATTGACAAGAATACAATAATAGTTGGAGACTTTAACACACCCCTCAATGAAATGGACAGATCATCCACACAAAAGATCAACAAGGAAATAAAGGTCTTAAATGACACACTAGAGCAGATGGACATCACAGATATATACAGAACATTCGATCCCAAAGCAACAGAATACACATTCTTCTCTAGTGCCCATGGAACTTTCTCCAGGATAGATCAAATCCTGGGTCATAAATCAGGTCTCAACCATTATCAAAAGATTGGGATCATTCCCTGCATATTTTCAGACCACAATGCCCTGAAGCTAGAACTCAATCACAAGAGGAAATTTGGAAAGAGCACAAATACATGGAGACTCAACAGCATCCTTCTAAAGAATGAATGGGTCAACCAGGAAATTAAAGAATTGAAAAAAACCATGGAAACAAATGATAATGAAAACACAACGGTCCAAAATCTGTGGGACACAGCAAAGGCAGTCCTGAGAGGAAATTATATAGCAATACAAGCCTTTCTCAAGAAACAAGAAAGGTCTCAAATACACAACCTAACCCTACACCTAAAGGAGCTCGAGAAAGAACAACAAAGAAAGCCTAAACCCAGCAGGAGAAGAGAAATAATAAAGATCAAAGCAGAAATCAATGAAATAGAAACCAAAAAAACAATAGAACAAATCAATGAAACTAGGAGCTGGTTCTTTGAAAGAATTAATAAGATTGATAAACCCCTGGCCAGACTTATCCAAAAGAAAAGAGAAGGGACCCAAATAAA
>ML093054.1:0-74564 GCA_003697995.1 Taxidea taxus jeffersonii | reverse complement strand
GATCGAGAGAGAGATCACAAGCAGGCAGAGAGGCAGGTAGAAAGGAGGAAGCAGGTCCCCCCGCTGAGCAGAGAGCCCAATGTGGGGCTGGATCCCAGGACCCTGGGATCATGACCTGAGCCGAAGACAGAGGCCTTAACCCACTGAGCTACCCAGGTGTCCCTTGTTTTGTTTTTTAAAGATTTTATTTTTAAGTAATCTCTACACCCAACATGGGGCTTGAACTCACAACCCTGACATCAAGAATCACATGCTCTTCTGACTGAGCACAATTCTTGGAGGAAGTTAAAAGTACTACTCCAGGGGCGCCTGGGTGGCTCAGTGGGTTAAGGCCTCTGCCTTCGGCTCAGGTCGTGATCCCAGGGTCATGGGATCGAGCCCCACATCGGGCTCTCTGCTCCACTGGGAGCCTGCTTCCTCCTCTCTGCCTGCCTCTCTGCCTACTTGTGATTTCTGTCTGTCAAATAAATAAATAAAATCTTTAAAAAAAAAAAGTACTACTCCAGTGAACACATGAATGATAAAAAAGCCCTATTGCTGATTTGGAGAAAGTTTTAGTGGCCTGGATAGAAAATCAAATCAGCCACAACATTCCTTTAAGCCAAAGCCTCATCCAGAGCAAGTCTCATCCAGAGCAACTCAAACAGAGCAACTCTCTTCAATTCTGTGAAGGCTGAGAGACATGAGAAAGCTATAGAAGAAAAGTCTGAAGCTAGCAGAGGTTGACTCCCTCTTCATATCATAAAAATGTAAAATGAGTGGTGCCTGGGTGGCTCAGTGGGTTAAGCCTCTGTCTTCAGCTCGGGTCATGATCTCAGGGTGCTGGGATCGAGCCCCGCATCAGGCTCTCTGCTCAGCAGGGAGCCTGCCCTCCCCCGCCTGCCTCTCTGCCTACTTGTAATCTCTCTCTGTCAAATAAATAAAAATAAATATTTTAATATATGTGCTGCCGAAGCAAGCACAAAATAAATATTTTAAAAAATGTAAAATGAAGCTGCAAGTGCTGATGTAGAAGGTGCAGCAAGTTATCCAGAAGATCTAGCTGATGAGTGGTCATTAATGAAGGTGGCTGCACTAAACAACAGATTTTCAGTGTAGACAAAACAGTCTTCTATTGGAAGAAGATGCCTTCTGAGACTTTCATACCTAAGGGAAAGTCAACACCTGGCTTCAGAGCTTCAAAAGACAGGCTGACTCTCTTGTTAGGGGCTAATGCAGCTAGTGACTTGAAATTAAAGCCAGTGCCATTTACCATCCCCCAAATCCTAAGGCTCTGAAGAATCATGCTAAATCTACTCTGCCTGTGCCCTATTCATGGAACAACAAAGCCCAGATGACAGTTTTTTATAACCATATTGACAAAATGGTTTACTAAATATTTTAAGCCCTCTACTGCTCAGAAAAAGAAATGATCTCAAAATACTTCCATTCGCTGGTAATTCACTGGTCACCCAAGAGCTCTGATGGAGAATGTACAATGGAAATAAGGCTGTTTTCATGCCTGCTAACACAACACCCATTCTTGCAGACCATGGATCAAGGGATCTTTCTGACTTTTGAGTCTTACTGTTTGAGAAATACATTTCACAAGCCTGTAGCTGTCATAGATAGATCCTCTGATAGATCTGGGGAGCATCAGTAGAAAACCTTCTGGAAAGGATTCACCATGCTAGATACCATTAAGAACATTTGTGATTCATGAGAAGAGGTAAAAATATCAACATGAACAGGAATTTGGAAGAAGCTGATCACAACCTTCATGGATGACTTTGATGGGTTCAAGACTTGAGTGGAGGAAGTAACTGCAAATGTGGTGGAAATAGCAGGAGAACTAGAACCAGAAGTGGGGCCTGAAGATGTCACTGAATTGCTGTGATCTCATAATCAAACTGAATGGATGAAGCATTGTCTCTTATGGATGAGCAAAGAAAGTAGTTTATTGAGATGGAATCTACTCCTGGTGAAGATGTTGTGAAGATTGTTGAAATGACAACAAAGGATCTAGAATACAACATGAACTTAGTTGATAAAGGGGTTGAGGATTGATCCCAGTTTTGAAAGACGTTCCACTGTGGGTAAGATGCTATCAAACAGTATCACAGACTACTGAAAGGAAGAGTCAATCGATGTGGCCAACTTGCCTGTTGTTTTCTTTAAGAAACTGCCAGTTACCTGACCTTTGTCAGCCATCACCCAGATTAACTGGCACTATCAACACTGACGCAAGAATCCCCACCAGCAAAAAGATTATGACTCACTGAAAGCTCACATGATGGTTAGCAATTTTTTTTTTGCAATAAATATTTTTAAATTAAGGTATGTATTTTTTAAGACAAAATGCTATTGCACACTTAATCGACTGCAGTATAATATAAATGTAACTTTTATATGGAATTGGGAAACCAAAAAATTCATTTGATTTGCTTTATTGTGCACATTTGCTTTATTGGGCCTGTCTGGAACCAAATCTGTAATGTCTCTGAGGTCTGCCAGTAAACCAATAGTGCTATACCTTTAGTGCCTCGGCCGGGTGGGACACTTTTCCCCTTAGCCATGCTGACGGCACAGCAAAGACTGTTATTGACAGCTTTGTACAACTTAAAATTTTCCTTCTCCAAACATACCATCTATTTAATCTTCCTGATATTCCTGAACAGGAGTGATTGAAGAGAAAGATGAGAAGCTAGAATCACACCAAAAGAAGTTTAAAGCAAGTAAAAGATGTTTTAGTGCTTTTGGAAAGAAGGAAGAAGGCATAAGATAAGAAATCACAGTCATGGTTCTCTTGCAGATCTCTTGTAGATCCTGACTTTCTCAATGTTTGAAATCAAATAAAATGAAGGAGAAGAATTATTCCCATATTTTTGAAGAATGATATCTCATTTGTGAAGAGGAAACATATAAATACATACATAATAATATATATGTATTTTTATTTCAGATGCTCATCCAATAGCAGTTTTACTTTCCATATCCATTTATTTAGAAAATGAAATGCCAAGACACCACTGTGAAGGCAGTACATTAGCAAAGGAAACTCTGTACGAAATCACAACACCTGTATGTATGTCTATATTGTGTGTGTATATATATATACACACACACAAATATTTTAGCACCTGCATATATTTGAAAGGTACAAATATACATTTCTCTTTTACTCTTTCAGGCTTCAGCCAATACTTAGCAGATGAATTAAGTCCCCATCCTTGTAATTACTGTTTCTCTGGAGCTTTGTGACCTGAAGCTTGGCTGCCACTCAGAAGTAACTTCTTCCTGGGAAAACTTGCCAAACAGAAGCTATGGATATAAGCTATGGACATCTATAATGTGTCCTTGCTTCCTTTTACCTCAAAAAAAAATTTTTTTTGAAACAGGGGTATATATCCAGTAAATGGTCTTAGAATCAAGGAAATACGGTTTTATATATTCTTCTAACTTACAAATAACGAGTAGGCAGAATAATGACCCTCCAACAATGCCCAAGTCCTAATCTCAGAACCTGTAAATATGTTACCTTACATGGCAAAAAGAATTTTGCAGATGTGATTGCATTAAGGTACTTGAGATGGAGAGATTTTTCTGGGCTATCATGATGGGCCCAGTCTATTCAAAGAGAGCAGAAGGCACCCTACCCCCCGCCCCCAGCTGTTGTCAAAGGGAGAAGTGGTTATGGAAGAATGCTCAGAGAGATGCAACATTGTTGATTTGGAACATGGAGAAAGGGGTTATAAGCCAAGGAATGCAAGTTGCCTCTGGAAGATGGAAGAGGCAAGGACATGAGTTCTCCCCTTGAGCCCCTGCAAAGGAATGCAACCTTTGATGCACCTTGATTTTAGTCCAGTGAGGCCATGTTGGACTTCAGACGTGTGGAACTATAAGATAATAAATTTTCATTGTTTAAGCCACAAAGTTTGTGAGCATTTGTTATGGCAGCAATAGGAAACTAACCCGAGTGCATATTGGGTTTGAACTTTTTCATGAGGTGCAGGCTGAAACTCCCAGGCAGAAGGTCTGCAGTTGCAAGGGACGCCCTTTGGAGGCTCAGTGTGCTTTGGTTGGGCCATAGCTAGACCAGGATGTGTGTGTGTACCTTAAGGGAAGCTATGCTTCACCTTCTCCCTCCCACTGCTCTCCCTTCTCACTAAGAAAGGGTGAGTGATTTTGCTTGCGGTAGGGGCAAATGGGTGACGATAACTATTTAAGGCTTAGGTGTAGACCATTTGAACTTAGATGCCAGCTGTTCGGGGGACTCAGAGAAATGCCAACTGTAGCTCTTGGTGATCTTGGGGTCCTCTAGAACCCTGAGAAATCTTGGCCCTCCATCTGAGAACCAGGAAGTCCATTCCTGGCCAGGCAGCCCAAAGTTTCTGGAATCATTTCCCAAACAAACTTCCCAGCTCCCTAATTCCAGGTGTGATGACTTTGTGCCTATGAAGAATAGCATGATGCTGCTCATTCTGTAAGTTCAGCAGTCATCAGAGGGCTTGTCAAAACAAAGACTGATGGCCCTCACTCCATGAATTTCTGATTCAGTAGATCTGGGATGCAGCTTGAGAATTCCCATTTCTAACAATTTCCCAGACGCTGCTGGTGCTGCTGGTGCTGCTGGTGCTGCTGGTCTAAGGAAAGCATTATGAGAACAGTGGACATAACCAGTACGAGCTTAGGACTCAGGCAGTGCTTGCTGCTTACAAGCTGATCCATCTTAGGCAACTTAAATTTTGGAATTCTTAACCTTCTTCCATCTATCAAATAGAGTTAATAAAACCCACCTCTTGTGATTAAATAGAACGATCTGGGGATGCCTGGGCGGCTCAGTTGGTTGAGCAGCTGCCTTTGGCTCAGGTCATGATCCCAGAGTCCTGGGATCGAGTCCCACATCGGGCTCCTTGCCTGGCGGGGAGCCTGCTTCTCCCTCAGCCTCTGCCTGCCACTCTGTCTTCCTGTGTTCGCTCTCTCTCTCTCTCTCTAACAAATAAATAAATAAAAATCTTAAAAAATATATATATTAAAAAATTCTTTAAATAGAACAATCTGTATAAAGCACTTAGCACGTAGTAAATCCACAATAAATGGTTTCCATTATAATGTGTTGATCACTATTGATGATTAATGCCAAGTTATTAAGTGTACCATACAAGGCACCAGAAACACATTCAACAGACAAGCTAATGGCAGACAATATAAGTCACTTCACAAGCTGCCCTCTGACAACTGTCAGAACTTTCTCAAAGTCTCCCACCCACAGATGACTGTTTAACTTTGTAACTCAAGGGGACTCCAGAAGAAAGGAGTCTAAAAATGCCTCGCCCACAAAGCAGAATGAACAAGAAGCAGAAAGTCTTAAAACGTTTTGAGAAAATTTGTCTAACAATAGAAAACGGAAAGTCCTCTGGGTGTGATGCAATGGGTATAGAAATGAATAAAAGTAAACCGGGCCAGGAGCAAATTAATTTGATAATAATTTCAGAAAAGGAAAAGGAACTGTGCCATGTTCATACCTCTGGGAAATCTGATGAAAAAAGTAAGGCTTTTATTTTTTTCCCCCTCCCTGTTCTAGGATAATTGGTATTAGCAACATGTTAAAAAAAAAAAAGGCACCCCTAGAATGACTTCATTGTCCTTCCACTATGAGGAATTCTTTCTTAAGGACACAGCGACAGAATAACTGGTTAGATCACTGGGAACCAATGACTTTCTTATGATTTCTTCATGGAAAGTGTCTCTTTCCTGGTGGAACTTGGCCATATAAATGGATAAGCCAATAGTGCAGTGGAATAAAATCCAACTATATAATTTACATAATAAAATTAATATAATAAAAAAGTAAGTAGCTTTAGATTTTAATTGTATCTTCTGTTTTTGTTTTGGTTTTTTTTGCAATTTTGAAGATTTTATTTATTTATTTGTTAGAGAGAGAGAGAGAGAACACAGGCAGAGGCAGAGGGAGAAGCAGGCTCCCTGCCGAGCAAGGAGCCCGATGTAAGACTCGATCCCAGGACGCTGGGATCATGACCTGAGCTGAAGGCAGCCGCTTAACCAACTGAGCCATCCAGGCATCCCGTATCTTCTATTTAAGAAACTAATAATAAGGAGCTGCTGAAGACAACAATAGGAAAGTTCACTAAGTTAATGAAATAGTTTCAATCTCAGGGCTCCTGGGTGTCTTAGTTAAGTGTCTGCCTTTGGCTCAGGTCATGACCTCTGGCTCCTGGGATCCTGTCCTGCATGGGGTTCCCTGCTCAGCGGGGAGTCTGCTTCTCCCTCTCCATCTCCCCCTCCACTTGTTCTCTCTCTCTCCCAAATGAATAAATAAAAATCCTAAAAAAAATAGTTTTAATCTCGATGATTTGAACATCAGTGCACAAGGAGCAAGGCTTCCCATCCCTGCATATCTTCTGTTTAACTGTGTGAGCAGGAAGGACTATTGAATCTTTAGATGTCCCTTTTTCCTTCATCAGCCAAAGGGCTTGAGTAGATGGCTCTTTCTAAAATCTTCACTGTCAAGTGGTCTTTCATACAATTTACCTTTCAACCAAAGAACGTCACATTGTAAGTGACTTTGTATAACTAGCTACTTAATTAAATGCTTTTGCTTATAATGAGTAAAGTTACATTATTTTAAAAAAGACAGAGACTGGGATGCCTGCGTGGCTCAGTGGGTTAAAGCCTCTGCCTTTGGCTCAGGTCATGATCCCAGAGTCCTGGGATCGAGCCCCGCATCAGGATCTCTGCTCAGCGGGGAGCCTGCTTCCTCCTCTCTCTCTGCCTGCCTCTGCCTCATTGTGATCTCCATCTGTCAAATAAATAAAAATAAAAATAAATCTTTAAAAAAAAAAGACAGAGACTGTGGTATTAACCAATAACCTCACATTTATTGGGTATTTACTACGTGCTGAGCATTTAGGTGCATCATTTTGTTTCATCCCTTCAACAATGCAGTGAGGAAAGATCTAACCTGATACCAGTTGGACAGATAAAGTTGAGCCTCAGAAAGATGGAGCCAAGACTTTGCTCAAAGTCACAGAGCTAGTGAGTGTTAAGCCAGGATGTGAAAGGGGGTCTCAGATCTCTGCACCCCTGCTATTTAGTACTTGGTTGCATGGACTCCCACAGAGGTGCCTGCATATTGCATGGTTATAAATGGCTCAAGGTTAGACAAGGAAATTATCAGGAATTCAGGGAGCTCTAGGTACTGGTCATTCTCAACCCCACTGAGCTTGTGTTCTGTGCTCCCCTCTGCCCCCTTCAGTTGTTCTGATTCCCTCATCCCTTCCATTTGCTCAGAGCTCACCCAAACTCTGACTTGCAAAACTGCAACAGTCCTTTACCCCAAACTCCCTGTTTCTCCATTTAAATCTAAAAAGCAGCATTTTGCCTGGCCCTGCCTGCCTTTTCACATTCTGCAACAGGGCCTGGGATGCACCCTGAAACAGGGCAGCTGGAGCTGGGGATGGGGCCAATGTCCTTTAATAATTAATAATAACTACAATTTACATGCTTGTTAGAGTTGAGGCTTTTTACCAGGAATATCTTATTTACTCATTATAGCAACAATTCGGTGAGGTAGATACTATATTGGCCCCTTTTCAGAAAAGGAACTTATCTGATTAGTGAGTGACAGCTCATAGGATCCACGCCCATATATTTTACTTATTGTGGTGGCGGGGAGGGAAAAGGAGAGGGAGAGAGAGAATCCTCAAGTAGACAGCAGACTCCCTGCTGAGTGTGGACAGAGCCTGACATGAGGCTTGATCCCAAGATCCCGAGAACATGACCCGAGCCAAAATCAAGTCAGCTGCTTAACTGACTGAGCCACCCAGATGCCCCCAAAACCATTTCTGAATTTTCTCTTACAACAGCTTTGTTGAGAAATAGTTCATTTAACATATAATTCACCCATTTAAAGTGTACAATTCCCTGGGGTTTTTTGTTTGTTTGTTTTGTTTTGTTTTTGCATAATCACAGAGATGTAAAATCATCATCACAGTTGATTTGGGAATGTTCCACCATCTCAACAAGAAAACTCATACCCTTAGCATTCACTCCCATCTCCTCCTAGCACTCCCACTCCCTGCCAGCCATAGGCCAACAGTGATTTACTTTCTGTATCTGTAGCTTTGTCTATTCTGGGCATTTCACACGAATGGAATGATAAAATGTATAGCCTTTTGTGACTTAGCATGATTGTTTTCAAGGGTCATCCGTGTTATAGCTTATGTCAGTGGTTCATTTGTTTTTCTGGCTGGATAATATTCTATTGTAGAGATATTCTACACTGGGTATAGAAATATTTACATTAGATATTAGTTATTAAAATAGATATATAGTAAGATATATCTACAAATAATCTTTTTTATTTTTGGAAAAAGAGAGAGAGAGGCAAGAAAGAGTGGGGAGGGAGTGGCAGGGGGAATGACAGAAAAGGAGAGAAAGAGTGAGAGAGCACAAGCCCAGAGCAGGGAGAGGGGCAGAGGGAGAAACAGACTGCCCACTGAGCAGGGAGACCCACACTGGACTCCATCCCAGGATCCTGGGATCATGACCTGAGCAGAGGGCAGATGCTTAACCATTTGAGCCACCAAGGACCCCTAGCTTGATTTAATAAAAATTTATATATGGATGTACTTTTCTTAGAGTATGTAGATGAATATTAAATAACCAGGGCCACCTAGTTTGTTTATAATACTTTAGGGATCTCCATTATCACTTTAAATGACTCTTGGAGACCCAATATCCTATTCATATTTAGAATCTATATCTAAGAAATATATTGACTACACTTGTTTATATAATAAATACCTATTAAGTTATCAACCATGTACCAGGCATTGTGGGAAGCACTAGGGAGTCCACAAAATCAAAGAACATAGCATTGGAAATTATTCTAAAAGCTTCACATGCATTCTAGATTCTACCCAAATCTGCCGACTCTCTTTGCTATCGTGTGGTTTACAGATGCTAGAATTTGCCAAACATATGTCTCTAGCAGAGTGTCCTATCCTATGAGCAAAAAGTTTCCTATACTTCCTGAATGGGCTTCTTCTCTATGGGGCAAGATATGAATCCATTATTTCTTTCCCCCTAAAATAGACTTTCAAGGCATAGTCTATGGGTTCCTCATTTTCTCTAGACTTTTTGCTTCTACTGAAAAGCATTTTGAATAAAATGGTGACACAAAATTAGACTCATAATTTAATGGCTGGGATTAATCACAATTTAAGTACTTGCTGATTAAAAATCATACCACAAAATGCATGAAAGTGTTTTTCTTCTTCCTTTGCTTTGAGTATGGGTTGACTTGCCACCAAGTGCCACTCTATTGCTTCAAAACATTGTTCCAAAATAGGTTGGCATTATAAGAAGTCTTTTTTCCCTCTTCTCTCTCTCTCTTTTTTTTTTTTTTTAAAGATTTTCTTTATTTGACAGACAAAGATCATGAGTAGGCAGAGAGGCAGGCAGAGAGATAGAGGAGGAAGCAGGCTCCCCAGCAAGCAGAGAGCCCGATGTGGGGCTCGATCCCAGGATCCTGGGATCATGACCTGAGCCGAAGGCAGAGGCTTTAACCCACTGAGCCACCCAGGCGCCCCTCCTTCTTCTCTTTTTTTATATTGATGCCTCTTCCCTTGTGATAAGATTCTGAAAATAAGTGCAAGAGAAATAAAGGCTAATTTAATCTCAGAACCTAATTTCTAATACTGATTTGGGGTCAGAATGTACACTTTTTTTTTTTAAAGCAAGGGTAACAGACATAATAGAAAGGTGCTTTTTTAAAAATTTTATTTTTATTTAAACATATAATGTAACCCCACCACCCTCTCCCAACCCCTCTCCCCACCACCCCCCTCAGTTTGTTTTATGACATTAAGAGTCTCTTTTGGTTTGTCCCCCTCCCGATCCCATCTTGTTTCATTTTTTCTTTTCCTACCCCCTTAACCCCCACCCCCGTTGCATCTCCACTTCCTCATATCAGGGAGATCATGTGATAGTTGTCTTTCTCTGATTGACTTGTTTTGCTAAGCATAATACCCTCTAGTTCCATCCATGTCGTCACAAATGGTAAGATTTCATTTCTTTTGATGGCTGCATAGTATTCCATTGTATATATATATATACCACCTCTTCTTTATCCATTCATCTGTTGATGGACATCTAGGTTCTTTCCATAACTTGGCTATTGTGGACATTGCTGCTATAAACATCCGGGTGCACGTGCCCCTTCGGATCACTACGTTTGTATCTTTAGGGTAAATACCCAGTAGTGCAATTGCTGGGTCATAAGGTAGCTCTACTTTCAATTTTTTGAGGAACCTCCATGCTGTCTTCCAGAGTAGTTGCACCAGCTTGCATTCTCACCAACAGGAGGGTTCCCCTTTCTCCACATCCTCGCCAGCATCTGTCATTTCCTGACTTATTCATTTTAGCCATTCTGACTGGTGTGAGGTGGTATCTCATTGTGGTTTTGATTTGTATTTCCCTGATGCCCGGTGTAGAAAGGCTTTTTTTAATAGCAGCATTTCACCCACTTCCTAAACCAAGTGAACTTTTCCAAAGCCAGACAAACTTAAACACTTTGCTTTTTCTTACGGTCAAATGATCATTCAATTCGCACAAGTTAAAAATAATTAATAATAACTAGTATATTCTTACTTGAATCGGTTTTTTTATTTTTTTAAATTTTATTTATTTATTGGACAGAGATCACAAGTAGGCAGAAAGGCAGGCAGAGAGAGAGGAAGGGAAGCAGGCTCCCTGAAGAGCAGAGAGCCCCATGTGGGGCTCAATCCCAGGACCCTGGGATCAGGACCTGAGCCGAAGGCAGAGGCTTTAACCCACTGAGCCACCCAGGTGCCCCTCGAATCATTTTTTTAAAAGACTGGATCTATTCACTTGTTACTATGTAGAAACATTTTCATTGAGCTTTATTACAGTGGGGGTTTTTTTCTTTCATTTAGGTACAAAAGAGTATATTCAGAAACTTAGAAATAAAGGGCTTGTTTTTCCAATGAGTGGGATTCTTTTGGAAATAATAATCTTTCTTTTTTAAACATCCTTATTTATTTTTGATGATAAGGATGCTAAATGTTTGATTTTTGTCCTGATGAATGCTAATCTTTACAGAATGGCTCATTGGCTTCGAAGTATTGCTGATTTCATCTGTTTCTCCGGGTATTTCAGATGCTGAGTGGTGCACTTTCTGCTTCCTCCTCCTTCTCCTCCTAAGAGGTAGCACAGTTAATAAATGTAAATAAAACGACTTGTTTGAGGGAGAGCTGAATAGAGGAACTACTCAGGAGACGTTATTTCACGATAACGCTTGCTATACTATGTGTGATTTATAAGTGTTTCGGTGACCAAGGATCATCCTGACCATGTATACCTCTAATGCAAAAATATTGCGGCATGAACGGACAGGTGCCTGGGTGTGGGGCAGTAATTAAGGAAGGACAGAGGCCCTGGACAGCATCTAGGTGATTTCCTAGTCACAGTTGCTAGGTCTGCAAAATACTACTGGAAAGAAGAAATGACACGGGAAATAGAATTAACAACTAGAGGACAAAAAACCCCTGATTAAAAAACCAGACAGTTTTCCTGTTTGTGACCCTCTAAACATCGCGTTTGAAATTCCTTTGGAAGGAAGGTCATGATTGGGGAAAAGGCAAACAGCAAAAGCATGCTCTGTTCTACTCTGTCTTTTCCACCCTCCCCATATCTAACATAGCACCTAGTGTACCCCATAGGTAGCCGTCAGATGCCATTTAGTACTGACAGCCAGGCACTCCAGCAACCAACAACATATTCCTGTATGGATCCCTCCACCCACCCCAGATCCATCCGCTTCCACCTCCCCTGGGCTGTCAAATAAATAAATAAAGTCTTTAAAAAATATTCAAGTTTTCCATTCCCCCTCCTTTTTTAAAGATTTTATTCATTTATTTGACAGACAGAGATCACATGTAGGCAGAGAGGCAGCCAGAGGGAGAGGGAAGCAGGCTCCCCGCTGAGCAGAGATCCCTATGCGGGGGCTCTATCCCAGGACTCTGAGATCATGACCCTAGCCGAAGGCAGCGGCTTAACCCACTGAGCCACCCAGGCACCCCTCCCCTTTTTTATACTTAATCCCCTTTGCTTTTTTTGTTAACCTAGAAAGACCCCGAGAGGGATATATTGCAACAAATGGAATTACTCATGACTTGGAGTTACTACTCATAGCTACTAGCTTGTTTTGCATTTTATCTAAAAAATTAAATGTAGATTTTTAAATAACTTATTGCCATTAACCTACCTTTAAAGATACAAAATAATTTTCCAGTGTAACTATTAAATGGTCACAAAATTGGTAATAGAAATATCTGTAAATATGTAAGATTTTAGTTTTTCAAATAATGTAGACAAGTATAAATACAGAAACATAAATTGCTTTCAGATAAAAGAGATACATGTTTTTTGAGAATGAGTTTCAGAAACCATGAGATTCCACTTCTACACACTTTAGGGTACATCTCCCAAGGACAAGGACATTGTCCTATATAACCACAATATCATTATCACACCTCCAAAAATAAGAATTCCACAAAACTTCTTTTATAGTCTAACATTTAGTTGCTGAGAAATGTCTTCTATAGATTTATTTTTTTTCTGTTTTTTTAAAGATTTATTTATTTATTTATTTGAGAGAGAGAGAGAGAGAAAACAAGTGGGAGGGGCAAGGAGAGGGAGAGAGAATGTCAAGCCTACTTCCATGCTGAGCACTGAGCCCAACTCAGGGCTCTCTCTCATCACCCCAAGATCATGATCTGAGACAGAAACCAAGCGTTGGACACTTAACTGACTGTGCCACCCAGGTTCCCCTACTTCTTATTTTTTTAAATCCAGGATCCAGTCATGGATCACATGTTTCATTTAGTTTAATGTTTATTTTTGTCTTTTATTTTTATTCATTTTTTAAAAAGATTTTATTTATTTATTTGACAGACAGAGATCACAAGTAGGCAGAGAGGCAGGCAGAGAGAGAGGGGGGAAGCAGGCTCCCTGCAAGAGAGCCCGATGTGGGGCTCGATCCCAGGACCCCGAGATCATGACCCGAGCCGAAGGCAGGGGCTTAACCCAGTGAGCCACCCAGGCGCCCCTATTTTTGTCTTTTAAATCTAGATAGCCTGTTGCCTTTTTTTTTTTTTCCCCCCTCATGACATCTATTTATTTGACGAGTTCAGCCCTATGGTCTTCTGGAACTGATTGTATCCTCAGGCATTGTTGGCAAAAACTTTGCTATGTGATGTTGTATCCAATCATATCAGGATCCAAATAATGTCTGGTTGTCACAGTGTTGTTGATGGTAAATTCGATCACTTGCTTAATGTGGGTGATTGCCATATTTCTTCATTGTAAAGTTCCATTTTCCACCTCATAATTAGTAGATAGGATGTGGGGTAAATTTTTAGGGCTGTATAAATATCTTTTTCCCCATTATCTTTCCCTTAGGAGGTTTGGCATCTACTGATATCTAAGTAAATTATTACACTGGAAGTTGTAAAATGGTGACTTTTCTAATTTTATATTTTCTTTCTACATGTATTAGCTAAATTCCTCTGTGAAGAAGAGCTTTCTGTTTTTCTTTTGATAAACAGATTTCCTTTCAGTTCAAACACTAGGATAAGATAATAAGGCCTTTCTGCAGATTTTTTCAAGTTCCCAGATCTTAGCTTGGCTACCAGAGCAATTTAGGATGATAGTCTCGCAGATGGGAAGCAGGAGATGTGGAAAAATGTCTGAGTTGATAATAAAGTCCTGGCTCTGCATATGTCACAGGGGGATAATGTGTAGGACAGTAATAGTCCTTTTTATTTGCTTACATGGTTGGCAAGGATTCTCAGAGATAGAATAGCTGTCCCTTCCATATGTTACATAGTGGTAGTAATTGTAACTTTTGCCTTCTTCTGTAGCTATCATGCTGCCTCCCATGACCTAAATAATCCACAATTTGCCAATGTTCCCCCCTGCCCCCCGCCATGGGCAAGTTTACTGACTGGCAGTCTCTTCTAAATTCCAGACGTGGGACAACACATACAGGACCTGTCCTCTTTCATGCTCTCTTTCAGCTTCACAGGATGTTCAGAAAGAGGGCTCGGGAAAAACATCTCGTTCTCCTAGTTCCATGCCAAACTGGTCTCACTCCCGCTCATGTCCAAACACCAGCTGCACTTTTCCCTATCATCTAAGGCTGCTATGTGTCTGTGGGTGATTTCTTCTCCCTACTCTTGTGGTTCCACTAATGAATTAAGCCAGTAAATGCTGTGCACCTGTTCTGTATCCAGAGCTGAACTAGATGCTACAAAGGGTACACAAATATAGGACTTGGTCTCTATCTGCAAAAAGTTTATCTTGTTGGAGAGACAATATCACACAAAGATGGAACTGAATAATAGTCTTGTCAGCCAAGGGTATCTGTGAATGAGTTTGTGGGGTTTGGTACAAGAAATTCCAAGAACTGGAGCTAAATATATGAGCATCTGTGTTGTTGGGGCAAATGTCCATGAGTTTTATGAAATTCTCAAAGAAACTGTGACTCCATGCTTCACCACAAAAAGTTAACAATGACCAAGATAGACTAACTAGAGAACTGACTATAGTAGCAGCGTTTTCTCCTTACCAGTAGTTCTCATGTTTGATAGCACATGGCACCAATGCCAATAGATAGAGCCCTGAGTTGGCCCCACGCTCAGTAGGGAGTCTGTTCCTCCTCCCTCTCCCCTTCCCTCTGCTTATGCTCTCTCTCTCTCTCTCTCATATAAATAAATAAAATCTTAAAAAAATAGATCAGATTCTCTGACTTCAGCGTCAATCATTCTGTCTTACCATTTAAGAGTGATTTAAGATACTTAATACAAGCTATTAAGTATCCAAGGAACATTGGAGAACTTACAGGCAAATAAACTCTTTTGCTTGGGAGAAAATTGGGTCTAGCCCTACCCCAATTAATCTGAAGTTTGGTGCGGAGCTGAGTACTATGTTGTGACACATCAGCATTTTCTCCAAGCCTGTCCATAATGTTCTCTTACTTTGGCATATCTTGGGTAAGCTTGCAAAGCCTTCTCATGTCCAGCGACACCTTTGATCCAGTGAGGTTGGCAGAGCAAAGTTTATAGCCTTCAGTCTACCAAAAAAAACTGATTCTCTGCAAGGTTAGGAGAATGGCCACAGCTACATGGAGGTTAAGGGTGCAGCTAAATGTCAAACTCACTTTTTCTGATCTTTGCTTTCTCCTGTGTATTTTCCTGTGGCATTTGAAGGTGGGCTTCTAGGAAGATTCATTCAGTTGCAATTTTTAGCTGTACACTGCTGATGAAAACCTGTTTCTATTTGTAGGGTTTCCCTGGGGGTAGGCTAGTGTGCTAGTTTTGGACGATCTTCAGACTTCCACTCAGTCTGTGATTCTATCCTGACTCTGCAAAGCCCTCCCACTTCCCTGCATGGGCATTTCAAGGGCAAAGTCATAAATGGCAATTTTCAGGGCCGGTTGTAATCTTGAATTGGATCTTAAGAATTAGATTCTTGGTTTTCTCAACCAGCTCTTCCAATAGAATATAACATAAAATTTTAATATCATAGTAGTACATTAAAAAAGTACAAAGCAGGCAAAATTAACTTTAATTATCTATTTTATTTAACACAACACAACCAAAATGTTAACATTTCAGTATTTGACCAGTATAAAAAATTTTTGGTACCAAGTCCTTGAAATCTGACCTGTATTTTATACCTACTTCACATTTCTGTCAGAACTAGCCACAGCTTAAGTGCCTAAATAGCTAGCGGCTATTGTATTTGACAGCACAGTTCCAGAAAAATTTTCCAGGAAAAAACTATAGAGTTAAGACGAAGAAGTGCTCTTCTTTATATTCATAATGGAGAATGAATTGAGCAGTGGCCTTTATTATGACATACTTCATCATCAGTCATCAATCATACAGCACTGTAGAGAGCTTCTTAGCATCATAGCAAATTTAGCAAAACTACTTTCTAGAGATCCAGTAGCTTCCGGAAACTAATGACAGTTGCAAACTGTTGGATAGTCTGCCATATGCCTGGCATACATTTTATTAATGCTTTTGTTTACAAACTTTTTTTGGGGGGGGTACATATCCACTAAAATGTGCAGAGAGCTAAGGTCTGCTGGGTAGGGAAGAAGCAGTACAAGCATGAATAAAATATGACCCCTGTCTTCAGTGAAACTTGTGGTTTGGGAGGGAAGACCGGATAAAGCAGTTAAAGGCTAAGTGTCCATTGCATGATGAGCATGAAAATCACTGAATTCTAGCTCTCAAACAAGACCAGGTTTTCCCAGGAAACTTACATTAAAATTCCATTGTTTCTGCACATGAAATAATTACCCTTTAGTACTTAACAATTGTAATAGTAATGATTGATTTGTTGTATTTGTTTGAGAAAGTAGACCAAAAACCCTTTAGAAACAGAACAATTTTTTTTTCATAGGGGAAAAGAAGAAAGGGGACAGAGAAATGGGAAAGGTGTGGACCTTTTTTTTTTTCGCTGAAAAAAATTTCTTTTTTTTTAAAGATCTTATTTATTTGTTTATTTGACAGACAGAGATCACAAGTAAGTAGAGGCAGGCGGTGGGGGGGGGGGGAAGCAGGCTCCCCTCTAAGCAGAGAGCCCGATGTGGGGCTCTATCCCAGGACCCTGGGATCATGACCTGAGCCAAAGGCAGAGGCTTTAATCCACTGAGCCACCCAGGCGCCCCCCACTGATAAAAGTTCTTAAAAAGATTTTACTTATTTATTTACTTGTCAGACAGAGGGAGAGAGCATAAGGAGGGGGAGTGGCAGGCAGAGGGAAAAGAACATCCCACTGAGCAAGGAGCCCTGATGTGGGATCATCCCAGGACCCTGGGAACATGACCTGTGCTAAAGGCACAGGCTTAACCCATTGGGCCACCCAGGTGACCCAGTGTGGACCTTTTTGTTGTGACAAGATGGGAGTATTTCTTTTTCTTTTTTTAAAGTTTTATTTATTTATTTGACAGAGAAAGAGAGACAGTGAGAGAGGGATCACAAGCAGGGGGAATGGGAGAGGGAGAAGCAGGCTTCCCACTGAGTAGGGAGTTCGATGTGGGACTTGATCCCAGGACTCTGGGATTATGACCTGAGCAGAAGGCAGATGCTTCAGGACTGAACCACCCAGGCACCGCAAGATGGGGGTATCTCTTGATGATGGGGAGTGCTAGCTTGAAGCATTAAGCATGAAGCTTTAGCGCCTAGGAACAAGGGGCTACTGCTGACAGAGAGGAGGGGCAAGAGTGAATATAATGAACACATTTTGTCTACTTCAGAGCACTGCCCATTCCTGGACTGAGCAGATAAATACAATGCATATGTTTTCATTGGGGATGCTGTGGGAGATAGTAGTTAATGTCCAGAGTTCAGGAGCCAAACTGCCCATCACTGTGAATTTGGGGATGTTACTTAAATTCTCTCTGCCTCACTTTTTGCATAAATCAAAAAATGGTAATAGGATTTGATGAGAAAATGTAAATAAAGAGCTTAGAATAATGCCTGGCACATGACATGTACTCAGTTATCATTATTAAATTTAGTATTATTATATCAATAGTAATTATTATCTGTGGGGCTCCCTTAATTTATTCCTGAAGTTTCACAAGATGGTTAACCCTATCAAGCAATCCTGATACAAAGTAGGCAAATTCTAATGACTCCCTCCCTCTGAGATGGCAAAACTGGGGCAAAGAGATGAACATGACTTGCCCAAAGGCTCAGAGGCTGCTCCTAAAATGGGGAAGGAGGCCATTTAAGGCAGTGGTGAAGGATTTCCCCAAAGACAAGGACTTAGTACACTTGTAGGCTGGAATTGGAATCCAGGCTGCACTACTTAATTCATGGTGTCATCTTGGGAAATTACCTGATTTCTCTGAGTCCTTAGGCCTTCATCTATCAAATGGAGAAAATAAATATGCCCAGGGTTGTTAAAACTCAGTAGCATGATGCATGAAAAGTGCATGTGGTCTGTATTCAATGAAAACAGTCTCTCAAATTATTATTATTACTGTTGTTATAGCTACTATGTGGCACAGCGGGCAGTGCCTGTCTGGGTGCTGTGAAGTGTTTTGGCTCACCACTATGCCCCAGCACCTGGCACAGTGCCTGGCACCCAGTAGACACTCAGGAAACGTTTGTGGAATGAATGTCTATCATCTGATGAAGGGAGAGCAGCCTACCGACTCTGCTTCCTAGTTTAGCCCTTGTCCCTCTTCCAAAAACCAAACAGCTTGCAACCCAGGGGTTACAAGAGTTAAAGGGTTAAATGGTTAAAAAGAGCCTAGGCACTTTTTAGCAGTGGGTGGACAACAACCCATCTCATTCTGACGCCGGGGTCCCGGCTGCTGGAGGGCGCCCCGCCTGGACGCGCATCATTGTGTGAGCGGCTCTCTCCGAAGTCCTAATTTTTCTGGCTTGCGGTTTATTTACTTAAGCTTTTACAGCTCCGGGGAGCAGAGGGGCTGCTCGAGGCGGGGTCAGGATCTAGGTCGCGGTTTGTATTTATTTTGTGCCTCCCAATCTCCGCGTCGGCAAGTCACAACAGGGCTCCTTTATTTGTGCATCGGAAAGGCTTGCGTTTCTCTACCTCCTGCTGGGCGAGGAAGGACCCAAGCTGCTCGGGGTCTCTGAAGCCACTTGCCTGTGTCCCCGCCTGCGTGGACCGTCGCTCCGAGTTAGTTTTCTGTGCAAACCCCAGCAGGGTGTAGCAGATTAAATAAAGACAACCTCGAGCATTTAATCCTTGACCGCAAACACTGGCGTTTCTTGTGCCCTGGATTTCTGAAATTCTTGGCTCAAAGACTTAAGGAGCCGGGGAGGGGGGTTGGGGGGGAGGGTGGTTAACAGCTTGTAAAAACTTCCCAAAGCAGAAATCCGAGCTGCTCCCTGCCCCCTCTCCCAGAGATACCTGGATTCAAGGGAAGGGGGGCAGCCGGAGGAGGAGCGTCCCCAAGGGTTGGGGGCGCCCCCCAGGGGTAGCTTTGAGTCGCCGGCTGCAAGCCCTACCAGCTCTCTAGGAGAAGCCGGATTCGCAGCCCGGACGCCCCGCAGGATGCCCCTCCCCGTCCCCGCGCGCTTCTATTTAGAGCCCAGACCGGAGCCCAGGGGATTCTGGGACTCGTAGTCCTTCCTCACAGCCCCAGGCGCCTCCACGACCTCGGACTCGGACTACATTGCCCAGGGAGCTTCCCGGCCTATATAAGCCGCCAGGAGCCGCTTCGAAGTGCAGTAACCATGTGGATGTGCTGCTGAAGCGTTTCCTCAAGCTCGCTGGGGTGGGAGGAGAGGAGGAGGTGGTGGTGGAGGAGGAGGAGGCAGAGGGTGGAGAGAGAGAAAGCGCACGCAGAGAGGAGGTGTGGGTGTTCGTTTCCATCCTAACGGAACGAGCTCTCTCTTCGCGGACATGGGATTACCCAGCGGCTGCTAACCCCTCTCCTCGCCCTGCTCCTCCAAACCGGCGTGGCTCCCGGGCACCAAGGTAGCGGCTGGGGCCGGGCAGAGGGCGCGGGGAGTTGGTACTGCCCTCCCCGGGCGCCGAAGTTTTGCCCCGCTCTCTGGGAGTTTTTGGTGGATTTGCATGCACTTGCATACGTTTGGGGGCTCTTTTAACTGACGGCATTTTGGGGTGTTCATTTGAGACAAAAAAAAAAATTATCGATTCCAGTGACTGGCCTTGAGGGCAACCCATTCTGGACTGGAATGGCATTCCTCTAAGTTGGAAACTGTTGCAGCAGCTGCAGGAAATGGTTTTTTTTGGGTGGGGGGAGATGTCGGGGTGTCATATGTGAGTCCGCTCAAGGAAACAATCTTTTAAAAGTAGCCCTCCCTGGAGCTGCCTGGTTGAGAGAAAAATGCATGGGGTGGGGGGAGGCAGTGGGGAGGGTTTTGAAAAACGGAAGAAAACCCGGGGAGCAGTGAGGGATGAAGTGTGGACGAAGCTCACGCCCAATGAGGATGCGGGCTGCGGATACTTGGCCTAGGCTCCTGGAAACAAGTGCTTTGGGATCTGCCAAACATTTCCCTTAGTTCCAGCTCCCCCGGCACGTTCCAAGTTTTTGCGTGCCTAGTCTCACTTGTCAGTTACAACTGGAAATAAGTAAGCAAAGTTACCTGTAGTCTTTGTCCAGCTGATGCCTTCAGCCTTCCGGTCTTGCTCCGGGAGGTGAGGGAGAAGGTCTCTCCAGGAAGGAGGCTAAAGAAGGTGGAAGTTTGCAGTTTGAAGCATTTCTGTTAGGGGCCCGTCTTCGTAGTCTTATCCTCAGTTTTTTTGTTTTTCTTTATAAATACCTAGGAGCTGACTACGGAGGAGCAGGATTCGCACAGCTGGCGGGTTTTGGCAACAGAGTGCCTGACCTAGGTCAGGTGAGTGTAAAGCCTGAGAGCTGTAGTCAATAATGGGTTTCTGTTTTAAGTGTATTTTGTGTCCTCTCTAAAGAGCCGTGGAGATTAGAAGTAGAAAAGAAAAGCAAACTCCAGGGCTTGGTGTCCAAAATTTGTCACTGTCTTCTGTGAGAGCTTTAGGGAGCATTTGAGATCCAGGGGGCAGCCCTGCCTGGCACTTTTGGCCAAGACTCAGACTTAAAGCAGCCTGAAGGTTTACTGGGGGAGGAGGGGAAGCCATTAAATGGAGCTATAAAAGAAATGCCCATTGGTGCCTGGCAGAGTGCTGATGATTTAAATTCTGAAGGATGCATACGTTTCATCTGCCAAGATATGGAAGCAAAAATTAACTGTCTCTGTCTTTGAAAAGTAGTCACTTTTGTTTTTGTTTTTTGTCTTTGCTGTGACATGTGTTTAATCAGAGTAGGTTGGATTGCAAGAAATGAAAGTGGTTGCTGGCAATTTGAAAGTATTAGTACTTTAAAAAGGGAAGTTAATTCTTGAAGCATGAGAGAGTAGCATCCAGTCCTTGACTTGAAGCCACCTGAATGTCAAGGAATCTGATGAGTACCTCTTGTTTAGGTGCTTATTGTGGGATATGAGTTGAGGGCAGCCTTAATCTATAAAGACAAGCAGCTTCTGTCCACCTGCCCCAAATGGTCAGACTGCACTTTAAAGAAAGGGAGGTTTTAACAGCTGCCTATACATCCTATTGCTGCGGATCTGACCATCATAAGTTTTCTTCTTCCGAAATGGCCAGGAACAGGATAGACAACAGGGTAATGGGTGGAGGACCGGGTCTCAGCAACTTCTTTTTTTTTTTAATAGGTTTTTTTTTTTTAAGATTTTATTTATTTATTTGACAGACAGAGATCACAAGTAGGCAGAGAGGCAGGCAGAGAGAGGAGGAAGCAGGCTCCCTGTTGAGCAGAGAGCCCGATGCGGGGCTCGATCCCAAGACCCTGGGATCATGACCTGAGCCGAAGGCAGAGGCTTTAACCCACTGAGCCACCCAGGCGCCCGTCAGCAACTTCTTTAATGTTCTAAATATTTAGCTGTTCCCTGGGCTACAATCTTTGGGCTTTTTAAATTAAAAAATAAAAGGCAGACACTTCATTATAGTAGTATAGTGCTTTTGTTTCCTGTTGATAAGATCCTTAGGCGTGCTGGTAGAGTGGGGAAGCCTTTGGATGTGTGGGGTGTAGTTCATTCTTGGAGTTCAGTTGATTTTCATGGCTACTTGGGCGCTCAGAAGGACAAGGAAAGGGTTAAGTTCCCCTCTTTTGAGTAAGCTACAGCCCTGGAGAAACTGATCCATAGATTCTTCTCCAGCTTGTTGCTAAAAATAATACTGACACATGAAGTACTTGTGAGCGGGATCCAGAGCCATATAGCACAGAAACTGTGAGGTACAGGTGAAGAAGCTGAGGTGTAGAGAGTGGGAACACTTGCCCATATAGCTGGTGCACAGTGGAACCAAGCAAAGTATAACTCCTAGTTGTGGGGCTGTATTGTGTTCCACAGACGCATTTAACCTAGGGGGTAGAGGTGAAGGGAGAAGCTAGAAAAAATCGTAAACATATTTCTGTTAATGAAATAACTCTTGCTTATGTCCCACCAGTGATGAATGAATAATAATATTTACATTGATTTAAGAAGGAAACGATGTAGCCGTAGATGTAGGGATAAGAGTGTGACTATTTGAGGAGGTATTAGAGGTTATACTGACTTTGTTTTAGAAAGCTGTATGCTGAAAGCCTGAATGAGGAAAGTAAACGAAACCAAACCACACCACAAGGAACATTGTCTAAGTTCAGCATTAGGTTCTTCTCATAACTGAAATCCATCTTGATCATCTACATCAAGGCATCTGAACAGGTTGAAAGAATCAGGTACTTCTCAGTCTGAATAATTTGATAATTTAAATTGCAGTGAGTCTAAACTGTGAAGTATCAGTATCTTTTCATATACTCTTAAATTTGGTTTGTGGCCAGTTGTGCAGAACACTTTTTCATTTTTTTTCTTGTGTGTGCATGCATGCATATGTGTGTGTGTTGAAAGTACAGTCTGTTCTTTAAATAATTCAAATCAGAACAGAATATACTATCAAGATTTCCTTCTTCCAGGCAAGGAAAGTTCTTCATGCTCTAAATGAATGACCCCTGGCCTCCACTTTGAGCCCCATGAAATTGTTGGGGGTTGACAATAGTATTATTCGTTTTTAAACAAAGTGGTTGCCTTTTGGAGGGAATTGGCATCCTTTCTTTAGGAATGAGAGATGGGGGCGCCTGGGTGGCTCAGTGGGTTAAAACCTCTGCCTTCGGCTTGGGTCATGATCCCAGGGTCCTGGGATCGAGCCCCGCATTGGGCTCTCTGCTCAGCAGGGAGCCTGCTTCCTCCTCTCTCTCTGCCTACTTGTGATCTCTGTCTGTCAAATAAATAAAATCTTAAAAAAAAAAAAAAAGGGAATGAGAGATAGAATTGTTGCTTAGAAGAAAGGAAAGATAAACCCAACAAGATAAATCCCTTGCCTTTGTCCTCAAAATATTTTCAAGTAGGGAAGACCAGGGTATTAGAGGTGGAAATGAAACTTGTAATCCAATGGTATACAACTAGCTGACTTCTAGACAAAAAAAGTTGCATGGCTTTTTAGCTCATTTATAATTATCTCATGGAAACTGATTTCTCGACACGCAGCTGTTAAAAAACAAGCCAAAATGAAATAATAAACACCAAATATGAACAACAGAAAACAACAACAAAAAATAAAAATACTTCTGAAGATAGGTTTCTAGGTCAAACTGTCCTTGGATACATCTAATTAAGGAGTCTACACAAGGCCAGTGTCCCATCTTGTTTACTGTTGGCATTATTAACTGGAAATGCATTTAATTTTTTAGTTTATTTTTGCTGTTTTAAGCTTTTGCACTACTCTTGGATGAAATCAGTTAAGGCTTGAAGTCAGTGACATGAATGACATAATTTTTATGATTCTGACCAATTTTTATAGTGTCTCTCGTTCTGAGTTTATTGCTAATGAGCATGAGCTGAAAACGCCACTGAAACCATCACCTGTGGAGCTGTTCCTCCTATTGAACAATGGCTAGGGTCTTCCCTCAGCTGTACATAGTTTAAGGCATTTGGTGTGATGAATCTATGAATGTCTAACACCTACTAAGGTTGTTACTTTAAAGTGTTTATTCCTTCATTCAACAATTTCTTGAGGACCTACTATGTGCTGGGATATGTTCTAAGTGCTGGGCACACAATAATGAAAGTCCTGTTCCCAAGAGGCTTAAATCCTAGTTGGGTGGAAGCAGGAATTATAAATAAGCAAATATTATTGTGTAACAGGTAGCAAGTGCTACAGAGAAAAAGCCAAGGAAAGGGGAACAGGAAATAACAAATGTTGATGAGGATCAGGAGAAAGTGGAACTCTTGTGTCCTGTTGGTGGGAGTGTAAAATGGTATAGTCACCGCAGAAGACAGGATGGCAGTTCCCCCAAATGATTACCAAATGATCGGCAGTTTTACACTGGGTATGTAACTGAAAGAATTGAAAGCAGGGACACAACTGATATTTGTACATTACTGTTCATAGTAACACTGTTTATAATAACCAAAAAGTGGGAACAACCCAAGTGTTTACTGACAGATGAATGGATAAACAAAAAGTGGTATGTCCACATAATGGAATATTATTCAGCCTGAAAAAGGAATAATGTCATTATACACGTTACAAGATCGGTGAAGGTTGAAGACACATTAAGTGAAATAAGCCATACATGGGGCATCTGGGTGGCTCAGTGGGTTAAGCCTCTGCCTTCGGCTCGGGTTGTGATCTCAGGGTCCTGGGATCGAGCCCCGCATCGGGCTCTCTGCTTAGAGGGGAGCCTGCTTCCTCCTCTCTCTGCCTGCCTCTCCGCCTACTTGTGATCTCTGTCTGTCAAATAAATAAAATCTTTAAACAACAACAAAAAAGAAATAAGCCATACATAAAGAGGACAAGTAGAATGGTGCTTACCAGGGGCTGGGGTGATGTGGAATGTGTTTAATGGGTACAGAGATTCATCTGGGGAGGATGAAAAAAATCTGGAAAGGGATGGAAGTGTTGGTTGCTCAGCTCTGTGAATGAATTAATGCCAATGAATCTTACACTTACGAATGACTAAAATGGCAAATTTTATATTGTATTTATGTATTTTACCACAATAAAGAAATGACAACAACAAAACATCATAAAGGGGATAAAAGTATTCAGGAAGGGCTCTCGAATGAGAGGAATCAGGGAAGGGCTCTTGAACAGGGTGCATCTGAGCAGAGAGCTGAAGGGAGTGAGAGGTTAGCCATGTAACTATCTGCTGGGAAGGATGTTCCAAAGGGCTGGAGCAGAAAGTGCTGAGGCCCTGAGATACAAGCAGGTACAACAGGTTAGGGAAAGGCCAGGAGGCCAGACTGGTTGCAGCTGAGGAAGAATGCTAGGTGTTCAGGTGGGAGAGGGAGTCAGGGTCAGATCTTAGAGGAGCCTGGTTTTGCAAGTAAGCCTTAATTGATTTCCCTGAGGATTTCTTAACTTTCTTAGAACTCTTAATGTTCTCTGCCTCCCTGAGCTACATTCTCCTTTCTCAAGAGAACGGTGAGGCTGGCAAGATCACCTACTGGATTGGAACTTAACTGGGGGGGTCAAACCCAGATTTCTAGACAGTCTCATTAATTACATGGCTTACCTCAGATTGTAATCCACTTTAGTAGGAAGGGAATATTCTTTTTTTTTTTTTTTAAAGATTTCATTTATTTATTTGACAGACAGTAAAAGTAGGCGTAGAGGCAGGCAGAGAGAGGGGAGGAAGCAGGCTCCCTGCTGAGCAGAGAACCCGATGTAGGGTTCCATCCCAGGACCCTGGGATCATGACCCGAGCTGAAGGCAGAGGCTTTAATCCACTGAGCCACCCAGGCGCCCCGGGAATCTTTTTGATTTGGATAATGAAGTTTAAGAACCTAATGATATTCCTGGTGGTTTTTCTTCAACACAGACTTTTTGTACTTTGCTACCACCCCTGTCAGGTCTCATTTTACGGAATTACATAAGGAGAACTCATGCTCTGCTTCTAGCATCACCCTGAGGTGATACGAAGTTCCACATAAGTGATTCTCTATGATAAGTGAAGTGGACCCTTTTGTGTGTATAAATTTATAATGTACATACATGTTGTTACTTAATTGCATAAGATAAGCATATTCAATTAAAGTAAAATAGTAAGAAAGATAAACAATAAAACCAAACCAGGCACCCCCAATCCCACCATCCAAGGTGAGGGTTCCAGACTCCTCCACATCCAAAGTGAGGGTTCCAGACTCCTCCCATGTATACATATATACAAATTATGCGTATATTTAAATTTCATAAAAAAGGACTCATACAGTACTTCAAGTTTAGTACCTTGCTGTATTGCACTCTATCCTGAAGCTCTGTTCTTGTTAATAAATGACTGTGTGCCTTCATTTTTCTGAAGGTGTCTGTACCTTTGAAGAGATTGCCTTTGAGTGGTGACATGGATGGAATCACTAGGGTAAAAAAAAATTATTCAGATTTCATCATCATCATAGAATCCAAGTTTTCTCATTCAGTTTATACTCTTTTTTTTTTTTTTTAAGATTTTATTCATTTATTAGTTAGAGAGAGAGAGAGAGAGCGAGCACAGGCAGATAGAGAGGCAGGCAGAGGCAGAGGGAGAAGCAGGCTCCCTGCGGAGCAAGGAGCCCGATGTGGGACAATCCCAGGACGCTGGGATCATGACCTGAGCCGAAGGCAGCCGCTTAACCAACTGAGCCACCCAGGCGTCCCCAGTTTATACTCTTTTTTAAAGAAAACTGAATGGAAGGTAAAGCACTCTTCAAAAGTTAGCTATTTATTGTAGGGATAAAGCCTAGTAATCATTCATTTCCATGCAGAATTTTTTATCTCTTCGTCAGGGCAACCTAATTCTCTGGGGTAGGTAGGGCCAGGTAATTTTTTCTGTTTGTTTGCCCTTAAAGGGAAAACTTCACTGTAGAAAATTTGAAGTATGTGTAATAGTGAGATCTTAGTATAACAAATCCCTCTTTACTCATCACCGACCCTTCTTGGTTATCAACCCATGACTAATCTGTGTTCACCTGTATTCTGATACACTCTCTCCCTCCTCTTGGGTGAGTTGGAAACAAATAGCAGGCATACCAGTTCATCTGTCTTTTATTATTTTTTTTAAAGATTTTACTTATTTATTTATTTGACAGACAGAGATCACAAGTAGGCAGAGAGGCAGGCAGAGAGAGAGGAGGAAGCAGGCTCCATGCTGAGCAGAGAGCCGGACGTGGGGCTCGATCCCAGGACCCTGGGATCATGACCCGAGCCGAAGGCAGAGGCTTTAACCCACTGAGCCACCCAGGTGCCCCTGGTTGATGTACCTTTTAATCTGTATATTTCCTCTACATCTCTTTTTCCCCAGGCATTTTGTGGTTGTTACTGAAGAAACTGGGTGATCTATTTTCCTATAGTTGAGATTTTGCTCACTGCATCTGTGTGTTATAGTTGAACATGTTCCTTTGTTCCCTGTATATATCATAACTGGTTGTTAAATGAAGAGGCTTGATCAGAATCAGGTTTTTTTTTTTTTTTTTAGGAGGGGTGCTCTACTATTTTCTTGAACTTTATTTAGGGGAGTGTGTGATATGTGTGGGTATGTCTTCTTGTGATTTTAACAACCATGGATGTTTGTTTCCTTAATCCATTAGTTCATTTGAACTTGTAAAACTCCTATTTTTCTTTATTCATTCATTAGCTGAACTAATTTATAAAAAGAAATTTCCTCCCGCTAAGGTTTTCGTTCCCTGGGGTACGTAGTTCACGTAAGAAAGACAGGATCTGTACTTACATTTCTTTCCGTATTTTACCAGTTTTCAAAAATATCCAGTTGATTCCCTGCCATGATACATGACAGTGGTTCTCAGCGAGGTGACACTGGGCAATATCTGGGGACACTTTTGGTGGTCACAGCTAGGGCAAGGGTGCTCCTGGCATCCAGTGGATAGAGGCTGGAGATGCTGATAAATAGCCACAGTACATTGCCTTGCCCTGCCACAACACGGAACTGTCCATTTCTCAGTAACAGTAGCCATGCTACTGGTGAGAAACCCTTATACTAAGATGACAAATCGGTATTTTTTTTTTTTTGTTAGTATCTTTATGAACTGGTGAACTTAAGCATATTTTATATGTTTCTCTTTATGTAGCTATCCTTCTTGCTGATCAAAGTGTCCATTTTTGCTCAGCAAGAGAGGGGTTATTCAGATTGGGTCAAAAAACACAACCCTAGTAGTCTTTGATAGCTTTCTTGATCTTGATATGAATGTTCCAGGCTCATCGTCTATTTTTCTTGTCCCAGACCTGGAATCAGCCTTTCCTCCAAGGAGCCATAGATCCTTTGAATGGGAAATGGTGTTTAGAGACCTCTCCTCAGGGACGGATAGGTATTCTTATTCTTCTCCTACAGGTCAGAAAACAAATCTAAATGAGGAAAACTTCCAACCTGAGTGCTTTCAGTGGAAGTATTTCCAAAATGTAATCGACACATCTTTGCCTTTTTTTTAATTTGACAGACAGAGATCACAAGTAGGCAGAGAGGCAGGCAGAGAGAGAAGAGGAAGCAGGCCTCCCACTGAGCAGAGAGCCTGATGCGGGGCTCGATCCCAGGACTCTGGGATCATGACCTGAGCCGAAGGCAGAGGCTTTAACCCACTGAGCCACCCAGGTGCTCCCATCTTTGCCTTTTAAAAAAGCATTCTGAATGTATGCAAAACTTTCCACTTTGGTATTGGTTATAACCTTAGTATGCTGGTGTCTTAATCCAGTTGTCCTCCCCAGATGAGCAGGAATGGTATTTTGTTCTGCACACATGTTTTTCATACTGTATGGCACCCCATGATGAGGTCCTGATATCAGTTTAGTGGGCCTCCATCAGCAGCTTTTTAATGGAGCAGAGTAGAATAGAAAACATCAAAGCATTATTGTATGGATACTTGGAAGGAACCATGTACATTGCAACAAATGCTTCCCCGCCCTTCTGTCTCTCACAGTGAACATTGGGTTGTAAGTGTAGTATATTTCTTCCTGTGGGTTGTAGTCCAAGGTTTTAGAAACGTTGTTTTACATTTTTATTCCACCATATGTGGTCATCAGACTAGCATCAGGCTTCCACAGTGAACTCATTAGAAATGTGGACTCAGAGGCCCCGCCCTTGACCCACTGAATCAGAACCTGCCCTCTTAGCACAATCCCCATGGGATCCATGCACACTCGAAAGTATGAGAACCTCTCTACTGAACCCCCTGTGCTTCTTCGGTACTTGCCTTATTTTTACGGTTATTTTTTCCTGGCTGGCTCTCATCTGTCAAAACTGACCTTTGTAATTGCCCCTTGCAGTCTTTCCATTTTCAGTGAACTGGAAAGATAGGTGAAGTCACCCACTGAAGGTGAGCATGTAGGCCTGGCAGGACCCTCTTGGACATTTGGAAGCTTTCATTTGGGGACTCTTTTATTGGCAGTTTCAGGTAGAGGTAGAAACCAAACAATACATGTAAAACCTGCTTAAGGCTGGGAAGTCCCAGATATGAACAAGGCTGCATTTTAATATGATGTTGTCAGACACTTTGAGCAAGTTAGGTTTTATAATGTTTTGTGACCTATCCACTTTGAAGAACTTGTGGACTGCTTGATAGAATGTTGCCTTTCAGAAAAAGATGGACATGAGGGGAGCATGTGGGTAGCTGGTTTGGTTGAGCGCCTGCCTTTGGCTCAGGTCATGATCCCAGGATCCTGGGATCTAGTCCCTCATCGGGCTCCCTGCTCAGTGGGGAGCCTGCTTCTCCCTTTCCCTCTCCCTCTGCCTGCCTCTCTGCCTACTTGTGATTTCTCTCTCTCTGTCAAATAAATAAAATCTTAAAAAAAAAAAAAATGGGTGGAAGAAGAATCATCACTCTACCTCCAAGTGTCTTGTTGTTTGTTTGCATTTCAAGAGGAGGTTTGATTGGGAAGTGATTTTTGTCCTGCTGTAACAGTTTCAAAACATTACTGTGTGCATATTTCTCCCATCCAAGTACTAACCAGGCCCGACCCTGCTTAGCTTCAAGATCAGACGAGATCGGGTGCCTTCAGGGTGGTATGGTCGTAGACTAATGTGTGCATATTTGTGAAGAGAAAAAGCTGATGCAACACCTAGACTTAGGGATGTTCACTTCTGTGCCTGTGATGGTGTCTGCTTCTGTGTCTTTGCCCACATGGTTTCATCCCATCTCTATCCACCTTGCCAAATACTTGTGTTTCCAGCCTGAATCCTTCCTTCCTCTTCTGGAAAGCCTTTCCTGATCATTTGAAAATCTTTGTGATTTGAAACTCCCCAGCACTTTTATATCTCTTTTCCTCACGGGCTTTTTGATTTTTAACCTACAAATGCCTACACCTAACAAATTGTTACGTGTCCACCAACCATTTGCCGAATGAAGTTACTTATCTCCATGTTTTGTTTCCCTTTGAAGGATGTAGGCTGCTTGTCAGAAGAATCTAATTTTTAAAGACTTTTTAAAAATTTTTATTTATTTGACAGAGATCACAAGTAGGCAGAGAGGCAGGCAGAGAGAGAGAAAGCGGGCTCCCTGCTGAGTAGAGAGCCCCATGTGGGGCTCGATCCCAGGACCCTGGGACCATGACCTGAGCCGAAGGCAGAGGCTTAACAGACTGAGCCACCCAGGTGCCCCAGAAGAATCTAATTTTTTGTACACCTGTCCTGATTAAATATTTCTTGAATTGGTTGTTTGCTTTGAAAAGGCCCTTTTGCTGTGGAGAGCAGAGTGAGGGCTGGCAGACACGTGTCAAGCAGCTCCTTTTGGGAACTTGGGAGCGATTGCTCAGAACGGTTCTTTGGAGGGCATGAGGCGTCAGGAATTGTTGAGTGTTAATAAAAGGGAGCAGAGAGTTGGGACGCCTGGGTGGCTCAGTTGGTTAAGCAGCTGCCTTCGGCTCAGGTCATGATCCCAGCGTCTTGGGATCCTGTCCCACATCGGGCTTCTTGCTCGGCAGGGAGCCTTCTTCTCCCTCTGCCTCTGTCTGCCTGTGCTCGCTCGCTCTCTCTAACAAATAAATAAATAAAATCTAAAAAAAAAAAAGGGAGCGGAGGTAATAAGCAGGTAGTGAAAGGAAGCTGCTCTCAGGTTGTAATGGTATTACCCTGCCCAACTGCAGGATGGGGCCTCCAGATGTCTGAGTGTTGACTGTCTCTTGGGTGTGGGCAAAACATGTCACATCTGTGTTTCTGTTTCCTCCTCTTTAGAATAGGTATAAAAATACCTGCTTTGGGTCATTGCTGCCAAGTTGTAGAAGAATACATGCTTGCAGAAGTCTTGCAAAACAAAGGCTCTGTCCTAGAGGAGTGGTTCTCAAGCGGCGGGGTAATCTTGCCTCGCAGGGACTCGTGCACTGTCTGGAGACTTCTTTGTTACAGCTGAGGGAGAATGGGTGCTCCTGGCATCCAGTCAGTAGAGGTCAGGGATGCTGCTAGACATCCTGTGATACACAAGATGTGTCCTCCACAACAAGGAATTGTCTGCCCCCAAAGGTCAGTAGTCCTGAGGTTGAGAAGCCCCGTCCTAGAGTGATTTTCCCAGACTGAGTGAGACTTTTCTCTCTCTCTGGGGATGTTAAGCTTTGATTTGCTGGTTTTGTTTGTTTGTTTGCTTTTTGTTTTTTTGTGGTTCAGGTTGTGAACAGAGGGGTGTCTCTTCAGGCTGGGGCTAACTTTAACTTTTTAGTAAAATAAATACTACTCCCCTTCCCCCTCACACCCCAAGTACTGGCTTTGGTTTCTGGAGCCCCGTGGTCTATTAGCTTTGGCCAGTACATGGCTGTGTGGCCTACAAGAAGTCCTTCAGGTTTTTTTTGTTGTTGTTGTTGTTTGCTCTTTCCACCTATAAAATGAGGAATTTTAGCTAGATGATCTCTGCCTACCAAATACAAAATTTTCTGACTGGCGACTTTGAACTTTGGATTGGCTTCTCTTATGTTGGCCTTGGAGGATAGGAAACACGAGAGCCCACATCAGAATTGACATCTTTTCTCTAAAATAACCACGTAGATATTGTACCTCTTTGGAGGACAGGTTATTTAGTGGGCATGTTTGTGAAAAGGCAAATAGGTTTATCTTTGTGCATGTGTATCTGTTGTGTGTCTAATGAGCAATATTCACACTAGAGAGTTGCTCTGACCCAAAGGATTTCAACTGCTGTTTCTGAGATGGTCATAGAAGGCCCTGCTTAAAGTTGAAACTTCTGAGTTGGTGACTTCCTTTGGGACTGTCTGAAAACGAAAGCAGAATGCAATTTTCTATCCTCCGAGAGAAGTGCTTTTTGCACAAGAATACATTATCCCTTGATGGGGACACTCTGCAGTCCCGGGGACCATCTGATGAACCACTAACTGAACAAGAAGGCAAGGAGGGGGCAGCACGTAAATGTGTATGGGGGTGGGGAGGGGGAAGCTGCCGGGTGGCCAACGCAAAAATACTGTATTGTTCATCCTTGTTTCGCCATAAAGATGATATCGTCAAGAATCTTTGCTCAAAGGAAGTTCCAGAATTAACCGTGAGAGTTCCTAGTCACAGAAGCAGAGACAGTTGTAAAGAGAAACTCTTTCCTTGTCTTGGAAGAATCAACCATAAATGTTGTAGGTTTTCTCTTCCCTGTATTCACAGCCATATTACCATATATGTACCTGGGTGACGGCATCTTAGGGAGGCTTGTACAGAAGGAGTGTCCTTGGCCTCCAGCCAGGAGATCAATCAAATGCCGGCAACTCTTCCTTTTTCTGGGCATACTCTTGTTTTCCCTCTGAAAAGCCTTGTGGTTTATCTGGCTTTGCCCTCCAGGGGGCTACTTGTCCTAAAGTGTGGCTTTTTTGTGTTTTGTGGCAGCTTTGGCCCCCAGGTTTCATTTGTGTTTCCGGGGGACTAGCTGCTGATGGCCTCCTGAACCTTTAGGTGCTTTTAAGTCTTCACGCATGAGCCCTCCCTCCCTTTGCTGCCTAGTTTAAAGGAAGCCTTGATTTTTACTCTTTTTCTACATTTTTAAAGCAAGCAACAATAAAACCAGCACTAAGTCTTTGTCAAAGGCCCTCTGTTTTTTAGGAGGTGGAGGTGATGTGGAATGCCAAGAAAGAACAGAGAAGACTGATGGATTTCCACTGGCTGCATTTTTTAGCAGAAGAATGACTTTCCAAGTGCACCGTGTTTTGAGGCCAAGTGGCAAAACTGACTGACTGAAGGGTAGACCCAGAGGGGCCTATAAGTTGGGATCCCGTCGTTCATTCTTCACCTGGCTGTAGTTTGGTAGCCTGGGTCTTCCTGGGAATAGTGGGGAGAACATTCTGCTGGAGTTGGCACTGATAAATTCAGATAAATGCATCTCACAGTGTGCCCCTTGTCTGTATCCACTTGGCGTGTGGAGTTGCTGGTTGATAGGGTTAATCCTCAACTAATTGTAAGCCCTCAAAAGTTTAGTAAGAGTAGTTTATGGGAGTTGAAAATACAGCAAGTAAGCCAATAAGAATAATCACAGCAAACAGAGGTGTTTGCAGTGTTTTACTTCCTATGAGCTAAGTAAGCCCATTGTTTTCTTTTATACATTTAATCCTCAACACAACTGTAAGGCAAGCTCTCATGATCCCTGTTCTGCAGATGAGGAAACTGAGTTCCAGAATGAGTAACTCAGTCAAGGTTGTAAACTCCCTGTCACACTTAGAATAAAAGGCAGACTTTTTACCATGGCTTGGGAAGTCCCACTGGCCCTGGTTTCTCTCTTCTCTGACCTTACCCCACACTTTTCTTCGTTACCCATTAATGCTCCAGACGTTGTGGCTTGCTTTCTGTTTCTTGAACTTGCCAAGTTCTTTTCTGCCATAGAGCCTTTGTACGAGCTGTTGGCTCTATCTAAAATGCTCTTCCGCCTGATTGTGTTGCATGACTGCCTCTGTCTTGACTTTCAGGTCTTAGCTTAAATGTCTAAACTTGCACTCTCTGACCAGACAGAAGTAAGTTGTCACACGGTCATATCATCCAGTTTCAATTCTCTGCCAATACTTTACTGCCTGATTTGTTTTGCCTGTCAACAAACTCTTTCTCCTTCACGAGAATATAGGCATCATGAGAACAGGGACCTTGACTGTCTTCTTTTTACTTATATATCCTGCACACCTGGACTAGGGATAGCACATAGTAAGTATTCAATGAATGTGTTGAATAAAAAGGGGGTTTCAAATCAGGGGGTCCTCTCTAAAGTCCTGCATGTTGTATGTTTTGTATTTTAATCCTGTTCTGTCCAGTTTTGCATATTAATGCAGTTTGAGTCCTAAGCCCGAAGCCAGTGCCAAACCAAAACTTGAAATTTAGAGCATTTTTCAAACTTTTAGGTCTCAGGAACTCTTGACATGCTTAGAAATTACTGAGGACCCCAGTGACCTTTAGTTGATGTGGATATAACAGTCTGTATATATCTCATTAGAATTTAACATCGAGAGAATGAACACTGAGACAACATAAAGAAAATAAGCCAGTCACACAGTAATGCAGTAACATTTTGTGGGGAGGAAGGGGGCAGAGGGAGAGAGAGAATCTTTAGCCATCTCCACACTCAGTGCAGAGCCTGAAGTGGGGCTTGACCTCAAGACTGGGAGATCGTGACCTAAGCTGAAACCAAGAGTTAACCTACTGAGCCATGTAACATTTTTTTAAATGAACCATAGCTGTATTTTCCAAAATAAAAACAAAAATTAGAGACTGGCATTGTTTTACACTATTGCAAATTGTTGGCCATCTGGCTTAATGGAAGACAGCTGGAGATGCATATCCCATACCTGTTTTTGCCTTCAGTCTCTTGAGACAGCACGTGTCTTGCAGCCTCTGGAAAGCTCCATTGTCATGTTGAGAGATGGAGTGAAAAGGTAAATAGTGCATTGGTGTTATTATGAAAATAGGACTTTGAAGATCCTTTGAAAGGGTGTTGGGAGCCCCCAGTGGTTTCTGGAATGTCATTGGGAGCCACTAGCCTGTAGGATAGCTAGGTAATTTAAAGGCTGGTGGTGGTATGGAACAGGTAAGAGATGGAGAAGTTGAAGGCTTAGGTAGCAGGATGTAATTGATTATCCCTAAGTCTGGATTTTGTTTAGAAATATATGCATGGAGATGCATTTAAGCTGTTTCTGGAGGAAAGAAAGAAAAATTGCTTCCCGGTAAAGGACCTCCTGAATTGCAGAGGACACTGAAAACTTGGAAGGTAGTGGTATTTGTCTTATGTTCATCTTTTTCAGATGTGCAAGATTATACCAAGCATTGTAGAAGTTCAGCAATGGGATGGGTCATTAAAAAAATAATAAATCTGGGTTCTTCTTCGTGTCTGAGAATAGTAGCTTCCAGTATAACTCCCTTTATAGCTGTTACTCTACAACCCTCACTTAGTTCTCCTTGTAGCTTTTGGACTCAGATGGTTATGTCCTCTAATAGAAATTAGATTGTTTCAGTGCTTTATTGGTCTCTGGTTCTGTCACAATTGGTGTTAAAGACACCAAAGTAGAAGCTGTTAAAAATAGATGACATATTCCCTGCTAGCCAACTGTTTAAGAAAGGCAAATGATTACAATCCAGGCCTCTGGGGAGTATTTTGAATGTCTTGAGTGATGTATGTGAGGTTGTCAAAGCTAAGATAATTGGGTGGTCAGGTGCTGGAGAGCTTGGAGCTCAGGGAATGAATGGTGCACTGGGTGGGGGACAGGTGTGGTTGTGGAGGGGTCCTTAGCTCCCAACACCAGTGCTTGGAAGGACCTAATTTAAGGGCAGTGTCAATGGGGCTCCCCCAACCCCCTGAATTACAGCCCCGAGGGCCAGGTGGCTTCATCTTAAATAAAGGAGACTTGCTTCTGTGTCAATAAAATCTTATGGTCAGACTGTTTGGGTCGCTGTCTTCGGGGTCCATTACCTGGTGTAAATAAAGCTTCTGATTTTCTCCCTTGCCTGTCTAAGATTATGTGATACCTTAGGTAACTTCTTGGTTAATGAAAGTGTTCTAATTTTGTCTCGTTTCAGGAGTTGCTAACTTTTAAATTCTGAATTGTGTGTAGGCGAGAATTGAGATTTTTTTTTTTTAGAAAAATGAATATAATGCAATTAGTTCAGTGCCTACAGGAGAAATAGATGGGAAAAATTACAATAAGTGAGTTTTCTGCCACAGTCAAAGCTTTTTAGCAAAAAGAAGAAAAAAAAAATAAAAACCTATCCCGATGCTTGAAATGAATATACTTCTTTTTCAGTGAGGCTGTGATTCAGCCCTCCTTAACACCAAAGTAGAAGAGGTTCTAAATATTGAATTATTTCTTTAAAGAGGTTTCCACCTCACCTCCTCCCTTCCTTCCACAGGGGCCTGGTTTGGTTGTTAGAAGTGGGAGTGGAGTTGAGGTCTGGTGGTCTTGGTGAGTTTGGGGGCCAAAAAGCAACAATACCTTGGATGACCTGTCCAAGTATCACCCACCTCCTAGGCTTACAGAGCACTGAAACCTTTCTGGGATTTGTGTTTATTTGAATGTTTCCAACAGTGTTGACTAAGTAAGAAGCATACATCAAATAGAAGGAAGAAAATTATGGGCAGAAATGAGTGAAGGCTTTGGAGGAAGAAAAGTGAACTTTTTCCATTTCAGTCTCATTCAGAAATACAAAAATGAGTATTTAGTAAGGGCCATATATTGGGCTGAGCACTTTGAGGGGATATTACCCCTCGAAATGAGAGATAGGGAAAGTTCCCTCATCCCCTTTTCTTTTAATTGGGTGATGGAGCTGAAATTCAGAAAAGTTATGTCAGTTGCTTAAGCACATGAAGCTGGAATTCAGACTCAGGGGTTCTGAGTCTGTTTCTAGCCTTTTTGGACACACGGGCTGGTCAGTGGGGCAGGGGTAGTTTCTGCTAGGGACAGAAGTTAGATAATTTTTTTCTGACTCCCAGATTTCTCATAGCAATCTCTTTTTTTATTATATTAATTATTTTTATTAACATATGTATTATTTGCCCCAGGAGTCTCATAGCAATCTCTTGAAAGGGTCTAATAGAGTTCTATCCTCTATCCTTGCTCCAACAGTATAAACTTGATTTTTTAATTAGTTTTAGGAAAACAACCACCTAAAATACTTTACATTTTTTTAGGTAATAGCTAACCCAAATCTGCTTGTTATGTCCCAGGCACTGGGATTCAGTAGGAAAGAAGAATTCTCCTGTCATGTTCTCATGGCCTGATAGTCTAGTGGTGAAGACAAGTTAATAAGCAAACCAGTGAATAAGCAATTTTTGGATAGTGGTAATGCCCTAGGGTAATGAGGGTACCATGTGGAGAAGAATGTCAGGCAGGCAGCAGTTACAGGTTTTCCAAGGCACCTGGCACTTTGGGGGATCTGGGGAAAGTTCATCAAGGCCGGAGAGTAGAAAGCAGAGAGAGAGTACAGAGAGATGAGGAGGAGGAGGTAGGCAAGGACCAGATCATGAGGACGCCCAAGGAGATTTTGGAATGTTTTAAGCAGGGGAATGACATGGTCTGATTTGTGTGTCTAAAAGATCATGTGGAGCGGGTGGGGGGGGCAACAAAAAAAGATCCTGCTGGCTGTGTGTAGAATAGATTGAGGGGCAAAGAAAGATTCAGAGAGTCTTTATGAAGCCCGGTCCAGAAATGATCCTGGCTGGGATTTGGGTGGGGGCAGAAGAGTTCAAAAGAATTGGAGTATCAAGAGATAGACTAAAACTTAAAATCAGTGAGATTTGATGCTCAGACTTCATTATTTGCAAAATATTTACCAGCACCTACCACTATGAGCTAGGCACTTGAGATCAAAATAAAATGTTAATACAAAACAGATCCCCAGACCAACCAATCTTGGCTTTAACTAGGATAGGGGTTGGGATAGGGAAGAGCATGAGCAAAGGTTCTCTGGCAGGGATAAGGAGAGGGAAGATGGGCAGTACCACAGGCTTTGAGGTAGTAAATGACATGGGTAAGGAGAAAGAGAGATGGGGCAGATAGGTGAATTTTTTCTGGTACATTGAGATGCCGTTGGTATCCAGGAGCTGAATCCCAGAAGTTGTTGGCCATGAGGTACAGATTTAGGAATCACAGAGAAGTCATAGGAGTCAGCAGAGGGGACAAGATGACCGGAAAGGGTATAGGAAAGGCAATGAACAATATAGATTCTGAGAAAAGAGGTTTTGAGGACCAGTACCTCTGGTTTCTGTTCTTCAAGGATCTCTCTGACTTTGTGTGTTTTTATTCCTACTTTTTGAGTAGAAGCAAATGTCCCTTTTTGTTCTGCATTGCTCAAGGAGTGGTTTCAGTGGACAGAACTGAAGCTGAGCCCACGGGTATCGTGAGGCTCAGCACAGCTGTTGCACCTCACAGAGGCAGTAATCCTTCTTCCTCTGCCCGGGTCAAGCCACTCTGGGACAATCCCATTTTAAGAGGTGCACCAGTGTGTCAGAGCAGTGGTGGGAGGTGTTGGGGATCTAGTAATAGCCTTCGGACATTGCATGCTTCCTTCCTGCAGGTGCTTAACTGAGTAGTTTCTATGCATGATCTTAGTGAACCTCCTGACAGCCTGGTGAGGGAGCTACTCTTATTATCCCCATTTATGGGTGGGGAAAGGGAGGTTTGGGAAGGTTACAGAATGGGCTTACAGTCCTATAGTGATGAGGCGGCAGAGCCAGAGTCCCCACTTCTGCCGGCCCTTGGGTGTGGAATGCTCTTGAGGCCCGGCCATGTCAGGAACCAGGGGGGATGGTGATGCTCTCTGCCAACAGAAGCAAAGTCCTTAGGAGGTCTGAGAGCATTCACATTGTGAGAGGGTTCTGAGCATCATGGGACAGATCAGTAGCAAAAGTTCTGGGAGGGGGCGGGGTTGGGTTGTTGGGGGGAATGGGGGAGGGATGTTTTCTAACTGGGCTCTGAACCTGAAACCATTGCTTGAACGTTTGAACCCTGGAGCACTGCTGGATATTTAAGCAGAAGCGAGGCCATCCATAGGAGACATGATGGGGGGGATTCCATTATTGGGGCAAGAGATGGAATTACATGTTGTATAGGTTGCTTCCAATCTTTATGATAAGATTCTGTATATTTGGAAAGCTCAGAATGCTCTGAGGTTGGAATTTGAGCATAATACCATATAGTTGAGATTTTTCTTAATAGGTGAATTAGGGAGAATAATTATTTTATTTTTTTTTAAAGATTTTATTTGACAGAGATCACAAGTAGGCAGAGAGGCAGACAGAGAGGGGGAAGCAGGCTCCCCGCTGAGCAGAGAGCCTGATGCGGGCCTCGATCCCAGGACCCCGAGATCATGACCTGAGCCAAAGGCAGAGACATTAACCCACTGAGCCACCCAGGCACACTGGAGAATAATTATTTTAAAGTAAAATATATTGTCACAGATCATCTAGGAGTTCATTTATTTGGATACCCACCTGACTTTTTTTTTTTTTTTTAAGATTTTACTTATTTATTTGAGAGAGAACAAGCAGGGGCAGGGGTGAGGGGAAGGGGGAGGGGCAGAAGGAGATGCAGACTCCCTGATGAACAAGGAGCCTGACCCAGAGCTCAATCCCAAGACCCTGAGATCATGACCTGAACCAAAGTCAGACACTCACCAACTGAGCTACTCAGGCACTGACTTTAAACAGAGGATCCTGTCTTTTGCTGGGTTTAAATTTTGAAGCCTTAGGATCTTCCTGAATTCCACTTCATCTCATTAAAAAATAATAAGTAGCATTAAGGAGTGAAAGTCTACCAGTCTCTGAACGAAGCACTTTACATGCACTTTTTCATCTGCTTCTTACAACAATCCCCATAGTTATGTGTTATCCTCATTTTCCAGATGAAACAAAAGCAGAGAAGTTTAAGTGGGCCGGATGGCAGTGTTGAGCTAATCATCATCATAACTGGCACCCAGAGAGAAGTTTGGATCCCTTGAGCTGATCCCCTGAGCCTTCTCATAGATGTTGTGGGACCAGCGCCAAGTTTATTAGCAAAGAGCTCTGGGTGTCAATACAGAGTTTGACGTCTCAGGGTCAGGCAGATGGCAGGTTGGCCCTGGCTGTTTTTGTACTGGGGGGGTCCTCAGTCATTGTGGACAACATGGGAACACTGGGTCCAGCTGTGAGAAGTTGGCCAGCACAAATGGTCCAGGATCTGATAATGAGACAGGTTCTCCCACCGTGTTCTGAACAACAGGAAGTCTTCCAAAAGATTGCTCCCAGGCCCATCACACACTGGCTGATTTTCCACCTCCTCCCGTCCAGGCTCCAGAGGCTTGTTCTGTTCACTTTCCAGGCGTTTGTTTTTCCTTCCATGATGGCTGGTGATGGCCCCAGGACCTCTCCTCCCTCTCTCCCTTGTCCTTGTCCTCTTTTTCCACTTAACTAATGGTAGGTGAGAGGAGAACTCCAGAGCTTCCAGCCAGACTAGAAGGGCTTCTGCCTAGTCCCTTTTGAGGGGACTTACGGCTTGAGACCCTTGGGAAAGAACTGCACTCCCCCCGCCTCCCATTTTCAGTTGTTTTTTTAAAATTGGGACCTCTGGCAGATTGCCCATTTAAGGATCATTAACTTTGGAGGATGTCCTGATTATTTTCTGGGAAAAAATGTAAAATATGGCTAAAGTTTATTATTTAGTTGTCTACTTAATAAACATGGTCAGGAAGAAGGTTAATTTCTTTTCTTCTGACTTACCCAAGTATTATGTGGCCATGGTAGAAACATTAGGAAACACCAAAGTAGAAAAAGGAGGAGATAGAATTGTGCATTAACACAGAAAATCAGGTCTTTGTAATCTTATCACCCAGAAAATAAGGATGGTTGACATTTTAGTCCATGTTCTGAGGGTCATTGTTGATGAGAAGCTCTGCTTAAGAGTCAGGTAGACCAGGGTTTCAACCCTGCCTTGGGCATCTTCACCTCTGTGTATCTTGGTTTCCCCAACAATGAAATGAGAATAATAGCGGTACCCGTGAGGATTTCAGTAAGAGAACATTTGTAAGCGTCTTAGCACAATGGGGGGGCATGATGATGCTTGATAAAAGTTAGTTATCATCACTAGAAATGGTAACCCTGCAGGGCTGTGCTAGAGAAACACTGGGTCTAGACAGCTGCGTCAGCGATCAGCTGTGGGTACTGAGTTCATCACTCCAACACTGAGTTGTGTCTGCTGCTTTCCGTGCAGGGCCTGCGATCTTTCAGTCAGGTAACCAGGTGGTGAGAAAAGTTAAGAAAACCAGGGTCACACTGCTGTTTCCTGGCCTGCTCTCCACTAGGGCTAAATGGTTCAAAGGACAGAGTTAGTCACGTTAGACGAGGCCCACCTGACGGAGCACGTACCTGAACTCCTATATCCAGCACTCACCTGTGTCCTTCCTGGAGGCCCGAGTGTGAAGATACCAATTTGGTGTGACTCCAAATTCAAACAGAACTTACTTTCTGAAAATCAGTCCCAGAATTATGTTGACTTCCTGACCCTTTATGATAAGTTTTGTAAGTATAAGCACATAAGGGAAATATTAGTGCCCTTAGTGTTTTTCCTTTGTGCCTTTTTTTGGATGTTGTTTAAAACATGGGTTTGCCTTTGGGCATTTAGGAAGAAATGACAAAATGATAGACGCTTCTGGAGCATGGAACTTGGCTAGCAGATTGTCCCTCTGCATGATTTGTGTGTCTCTCTACACGGTCTATAGATGCTGACTGTTTTGTTTGAGAATGTGTTCTCCTGTGCTGTCTTTCTCTAGGTAGAAGTTCAGGCTCAGTGAAATGGTTTTTGTCTTGCCAGCTCTGGGTTGTTTGGAGGGATTGGTTTTTTCCTTGTAGATTCTCACAAGCAGTGAACTGAGGCTCATTTTCAGTTCCTTTTCAGCACCTGGCATTCCTGCTAAGTAGGAGACATGCTTCCCTAGCTTTCCTGATGATCATTGCTGCACAGTCTTAATGGAAAGCAAACTTGGTGCCCGGAAAGCAGTTTCAGGAGAGAACACTTTTCCATGCTGTTAGAATTCTTGTGGCTTTGCAGGTGGATGATTTCTAGGCAGGGAACTTGAGCAAAGACATTGGAAAATATGTTTAGGGGGCTCTGGGTTTGGAGGAGAGATCCTGGGAAGATCTGGTTTATCCTGTGCGTCTACACTAGATGCCTGATGAAGCCATGGGGAGTTAGCCGGGGTCCATACCCGCGCATTATCTTCCCACATAACTGAGCTTGGTGCTTTTTTATTTTTATGTGTGTACGTATGTCTGTCTGTTTTTGAGAGGAGGAGTGGCCGAGGGGGGAGAGAGAGAATCTTAAGCAGGCTTCAGGCCCAACACAGAGCCTGATGCAGGACTCAGTCTTGGGACCCTGAGATCGCGACCTGAGCCGAAACCAAATTGGAGGTTTAACTGACTGAGCCACCAAAGCGCCCCATGCTTGTTTTTTAAGTGTCAAATTAGTTTAACTATTTGAAAATTCGTTTTTTTAAGTATTTAAATGGACTTCCACTCCTCAATATTTATGGCTCTCAGGAAAGCTATTCCTATGAGTCATGTCAGTATTTTTGTTGATACCTGTGTGTGTGTGTGTGTGTGTGTGTGTATGTGTATAATGATTTCTGGGCTATGGAGAGATTTCCTGGAACTTATGAGCCCTTTCTAGGACTGCCCCAGACTAGCCACTGGTATTCCTGAGGGGGGTGATCACCCGGCTTAGGCCGCATTATTCTTCCTGCACTGACATGGTTTGGACCAGGTGCTAAGATCCTTTCTCCCCTTGCAAGTGTTTGGGTGAAGGACAAGAAGGAAAGAAATTGAAACAACATTTGGATGAAGTGGGTACAGTTGTTGAATTTTTAAAAGGCCACTAGAGCTTTGTGGTATTTGTTACTAGGTTTCCTTTTATTAATTTTGTTGCTTTGGTACCTCAGCAGAGGCACTGCCAGACCCAAGTTTTATACCAGGTGTTTCCTTCTGCCTTCACATTGCCTGAGGCAGATTGAGTATGTTAATGTTTTTAAGTCAGACTTTCCAACTCCTTAATCACTGCAAAGTTGTTGGCTGACTTCCCTGCAGTCTTTAGATTCACTATTCATTATCGAGGGTCCTCAATTTGCAGAATCGGATTTGGGTGTGGTTGTGTTAGAAACCAGCATTATTGTGGTTGGAATATCCTGAAATAAATGATATATGGAAAAAAATGTTGTTGCATATGTCCTTGCTTGGCTCGTTTACGTGCCTGCCTGTCACACAGTCATTTAAATTTGACTTTTAAGTAGGGCGCTTTGGAAAATTGAGCTAAGCCAACTCTCAGTGACTTTTTTCCCCCCTCCGAGCATTTCTTTCCCTCTAATAATGTTGCATATTTTACTTTGTCTAGGCTTTTCGAGAAAGACATGTCTGACAAGATGTCTAGTTTCCTACATATTGGAGACATTTGTTCTCTGTACGCGGAAGGATCGACAAATGGATTTATTAGCACCTTGGGGTAAGAGCACCTGATTTCTTGTGTGGCAGGATTTCCTTAAGACCTCTTAATGCCAGCTTAAAAATGGATTTTTCTAAGATAAGAATGTTACCATTTGATGAGGCTTTTCCAGGGGCAATTGGAATCATGATACCAAATCTCATGTTGGCCAGGTTTGCCTCAGACACAAAAATACTGTTTTCTTGGAAGTCCTGGAAGAGTAAAATCTCATTAATTAGGACTCTTGTAATTCAGAATTTATTATAATTTCCTATTCCTTATATAAGGGGGGAGAGTACAAAGTCTATGGGATAAAATTTTAGGATTATTTTTACAGACCCTAAAGAAGTGCTTTTTAACTTTCATAAAAGCTCTTATTTTCATATGCTGACTTGTTTGTCATTTAAGGAAAGACCAGAACTTCTCAGATGTTTATCTCTCTCCTTTGAAGCAGAACCTTGCTGATTTTTTTAAAAAAATTTTTTGGACTTTATTTATTTGACAGACAGGGATCACAAGTAGGCAGAGAGGCAGGCAGAGAGAGAGAAGGAAGCAGGCTCCCTGCGGAGCAGAGAGCCTGATGTGGGGCTCGATCCCAGGACCCTGGGATCATGACCTGAGCTGAAGGCAGAGGCTTAACCCACTGAGCCACCCAGGTGCCCCAGAACCTTGCCGATTTTAAATTGCAATGTACATTTGAAAGTTATATATTACACAAAGTTCTGTAAATCGGATTTTTGTTCTTTTTTGCCATCTTCAATTTTTACCCAACTTTTAAGAAAGTAAGTACATTCCACAATGTCTTTATTTGATTATCTTCTCCTTTCTCCTCCTCTCATTGTCCAGAAGATGAAAGGAGAAGTGAAATAGCCCCAAACGCAGAAAGAAGCAGAACAGAGAATCAAGATGGTTAACTCCAGAAGGCTGACGAGTGGTCTAGATTGTCTTTGTGTAGAAAGGAGGCATTAGGCCCCGGGGTGGGATTGTTGAATTTGGCAGGAGCTGATCTCAAATGGGGAAGAGGAAAGCCAACAGCTTCCCTAAGAACCTCATTCTTAGGGCAGTCAGAGCCTTTCTTTTAATCAAAGCTATTATTTAAAGCATGCTTGGTCTCTGGTATTTGTGCAGAATGAGTACTCTCAGGCTCTCATTCAGGTCACTCCAGCTGCAAGGAGCAAATTATTTCAGATATAGAAGTATAGCTTCATTAAACTTCATTATATAAAAATTTTGTTTTCAAAAGTCATCTGATAAAAAGCAGTCATTCGTGACTCTGATTCCCAAATCCAGTGACTGTTTTTCAGTCCTTATCTTTTTTTTTTTTTTAGCCTCTCTACACTAAAGACCCCCTCTTCATACTTTATCTTCCGTGGGTTTTGCCAAAGAGGCCCTTTGCCACTCGTGCCTCTCTGATTATCCCTTTTTTCCTTCTTGGCTGATTCCTTCCTCTTTCTTTCCCTCCTGTTGGAGTCCTCTATCCTCTTGCTTTTCAGCAGGTAAAGCAATAGTAATAAATAGCAGAGGTCGCCACTTCTGTGAGTCCTGTGGATGTGTACAACACTGTGCTAAGGACTGTCCATATATAATGCCTCGAATTCCCAAACACATCTGCATAGTGAGTATCATTATTTTTGCTCTTCATGAAGGCAAAGCCTCTGAGCTTCAGAGAGGTGACATAACCTGCCCAGATTCCACAGCTATGGGTACTGCAGACTCCGGGACCAGTGCTTCTAACAGCTGCCCTTGGCAGGGTCAACTTTCCATTCCCCACCTTTTCTGACCATCCATCTCTGGCAGAATTGGCTCACCACCCTCCTCAGTGCCCACAGCTCTTACCTGGCTGCCTTGTGAAACCTCAACCCCACCTTATGCCTCATCTTTTTTCTGGGGCCCTGATTTCTTGTCATAGTGCCATTGCCCCTGCAGTGCTTACGTCCAGTCTGTAGTTGAGCCCACTCGTGGCAGCCCCCGAAATCTTTGTGCTGCCTTGCTTTTCGTCCTCTTCTTCCGTAGCATCCATTCTTAGAATCCCTATCAGGTACAAATTCTTTGCTTTATAAGAGTTTTCCTCAAGTATTAAAACAAATTATTATTGTTATTTTTTTAAACAAATTATTGATAAGGTCCCTGCCCCCATTTTTTCTTTAATGTGCAGATGGTCCATTTTGAATTTTGAGCTCTAATACTTACCTCAGAGGAATATTCCCTTGGTTCAAAATGGACTTGGAAACTAAAGTTTAGCTTCTTCTTCCTTTTAATATTTTTGACATTTATGGAGCACCCATTGTGAATGACAGTGAATGACCGCCCTGTTTTTATGGAACTTGGCATCTAGCTCCCCATCCATATTCCGTTTATATAGATGGCGGTTACCTCCCCAGTGGCTTTATTGACTCCTTGAGCTTCAGAGCCCGTGTGCTTGCACACGCATATCAGGCCTGCTTCTGAATCACCTGAGGAATGTGTTAAAAATCAAAGTTCTCGGGCCCCATCCTGGAACACAGCTTTGAGGAGGCCTGGGGATGAGGGGGACCTGGTATCAGAAAGTCTGAGGAACATCACCCTATTGGAGACTCCTTGAAACCAACTCTATAATTTTACAGATACAGGAACAGAGACCAGGAGGAATGAAATGACGTAATCATCGTCAAGCTGCTCATAGGCGGCAAAGTGCCATCTACAATTCATTTGTCTTCTGGCCTAGGCTAGGGCCCTTTCTCTTACCCCTCGTCCTTGAGAACTTGCTGAGTACTTAACCCAGCCCTGTATTGGATTCCAAGGCACTCCCCCCACTTCACATACTGTGATAGCTCTGGTGGCATTATTATATTTACATTCACAAAGGCTCCAAGTGGGAGTTTTCTGTATGCACATTCTGTTCTTGATTTTTTGCATAAAAACTCAAGCCATTGACCACATTCTTCCTCTTCTTGAAGGAGAGAGGTCTTGTGTCTTATACCCAAAGGCAGTAAGGTGCTGGTGGGTTACTCTCGCCACTTTGATTCATACCAAACACATAACTGAGCACCTAGCCTGGGCAAGAAAATGTACCAGCTGTGCCCACATCTTTTGGGCCACAAAGCAGGTAGCTCTGTGCCTCTTGGAAGCTCTTAGCCTACTGCACCATTTATGCTTCTCCAGTGAGGTGAGGAAGACAGGAGGAGAGGCAGGGAATGCCAGCTCAGAGGGAGTGCCTTCATGGGGAAGATGAGGGCTCTGAATCAGTCTGGAAAGAAAGGCCAGACTTTAGGAGGTGAAACGCTATTTTGGAGGAAGGGGTCATAAGAGTAAAGGCGAACTATTTAATGGTGCCTTGCCTTTGGAATAAAGAACAACGCAGACTAATGGAAGAAACCCTGGAAAACTGAAGTGTATGAGCTGGCAGCAAGTTCTGTGGTCAGTTGGCAAATAACCAATACCAGTTTTAGGAACTTGGATAAGTCATTTAAACTTCTCAGCCTCAATTTCCTCATCGTTCAAAAAATACATTATTTTATTTATTTTTTTAAAAAAATTTATTTATTTGACAGAGAGATCACAAGTAGGCAGAGAGGCAGGCAGAGAGAGAGGAGGAAGTAGGCTCCCTGCCTAGCAGAGAGCCCGATTCGGGGCTCGATCCCAGGACCCTGAGATCATGACCCGAGCCAAAGGTAGAGGCTTTAACCCACTGAGCCACCCAGGCGCCCCATAAAATACATTATTTTAAATCTGTTCTAAAAGAATTGTACAGGTCAGTTTGGTCAGTCTGAACTTCTTTTGAAAAAAAAAATTATTTTTAAGATTTTATTTATTAGTTAGAGAGAGAGGGAGAGCGAGCACAGGCAGACAGAGAGGCAGGCAGAGGCAGAGGGAGAAGCAGGCTCCCTGCCAAGCAAGGAGCCCGATGTGGGACTCGGGACGCTGGGATCATGACCTGAGCCGAAGGCAGCTGCTTAACCAACTGAGCCACCCAGGCATTCCTGGTCAGTCTGAACTTCTGAATACTGGGTCTGTATATAAGTTGGGGCTGGTTATTTATTTGTAACTTTTTGCACTTTCCCTACCTCCGTGTTGATTTCCAGTAGTTCCAGATGACTCTCTCTGCCAGCAGCTTCTCAGATGGCCTCAGGCACTGTTAGTTCCCGGCTGTATTTTGTTCTTCTTTCTCTTATAGCCCCTAGGTTATGTTCTCTTTTTTAGTTTGCTTTTGTGTCTCTAGCACTAGCCTTGCGCTCCCTTGGGGCAGGGCCTGGTTCATATTCATCCTCACATCACAGGGCCCAGCACTCTGCCTGGCACCAAATGGACCCCTCAGCTACCATAAGCTGAATGCCCTCACCCTTTGCTATGCCTCCTGACTTCAGCATTTTTACATGTTTTGCTCAAATCCATCATGGATGTGGTTAAGGGAAAAGAGCCACAGAAAACAGTAGGTTAATGTGTGCATTACAGGAGCAGAACCTGGGCTTTTGTATTAGGTTTAGCTCCCTGCATGGGAAGTCTCTAGTGTAAACAGCCCCCTTGGCAGGGAAACATGGCCATCTAAGTTTTGTATAGGAACAGCACTGGATATTCAATTTTTGCATCGTGCTTAGGTTTTGTTTTCTTAGACTTGGCTTGATAGAGCATTTTTCCTTGTCTTCACAGCCTGGTTGATGATCGTTGTGTTGTCCAGCCAGAAGCCGGGGACCTTAATAATCCACCAAAGAAATTCAGAGGTAAGTTGATGACCTTCTTGGAGTGGGTACCTCCCTCATTTGGAAATTCATCAAGTGTATTGCTGTGTATGTGTGTGTATATGTGCGTGCACACGCGCTCACACACGTGTGTGTTTAATAAGCTATTGTAGGTTTATTTACTTACATTTTTTTACAGTATGGTTTCAAGTCCAAGCTTTGTGACCTTTTGAAAATGTATAAATAAGCTCAGCGTCAAGATTGGAATGGGCTTTCAGTAGAGCCTTCATTTGGATATTACATACATGTTGATCAGTGCAAGTTCAGCCTAAACTCTTACATTTGTGCAACTCTGTCCCTAAACAAACAGGATTTATGGATCTCATCACAAGGAACGTGTTACTACAGCCAACCTCACTGTGCCTTTGGGGGCTCTGGTATTCTTAGATGCTTCAACCTGTAAGGAGAAGATGTCTGTTATTGCACTGAGTTTTTGTTAAAAGACGTAGCTTCCCACTATTGGTTTTCTTTTTAGGCCTCTTATATTTGGTATCTTCCTCTGAAGGTAGCTTAGTTTATTCCAGGAGATGCTTAAAATATAGTTGGGATGTTAAGAGGATAAACGTTTTATTTTTCTTCTTTGCTTTTGGGGTTTGTAGTTCTCAACTCCAGCTGCATAGTAGAATTATCTGAGGGAGATTAAAAATTAAATAGATACTCAGGGCCCTACTCCAGACCAATCAAATGAATCTCTCGAGGTTGGGACCTAGGCACTGGCATTTTTTTTTTTTTAAGCTTTCCAAGTGATTTTTTTTTAATATTGAGCTGGGGTTGAGAACCCATTGAGTTAGGATTTGACTCATGGCCTCAGTCCCAGAGGGCTCAAACCTTGCCATTTTTAGGTTACATCATTTGAGTGATAAGTTCTTATTGTTAATTGATGTAGAAAGTGTTTGACTTTTTTGATAAAAGCTAAAGGAATTAGAATAAAATAGAAGACAGACATTCAGATGGAGAGAAGCCATTTAGAAGATGTTTGGTGTTGGATTGCATCCAGTTGGCATGAGACTATCAAGAGGGTATTTTCACCTGGGAGGTGGTGAGGGGGACTGTTGAAAAAGAAAACTGTTGCCATAAGCCCTATATGACAGGATCCTGAGCAGCTCTGGCCCCTGAGGCCTTTTCTTTCCAATCCTTCCTCCATGGCATTTTCCAAAACAGAATCCCGAATGCAGCAGAAAGGAAAGATTTGATCTAATAACTTTAATCCAAGTAGTTACTTACAGAATTAATTCTCTCTGCTAAATAATAAAATATGCCTCAGTTTATCTTCTGATAGGGCCAAGATCAATAGACTCTGTGCCAGGCGCTGTGCCAAGGGTTCTGCATACATTTTTAGCGCATGGGTTCCTCTGTCCACCCTGGGAGGGGATTGAAGTCCTCAAAGGCTGTGGTTAAGTGTCTTGCCTGAGGTCACGCAGCTGGTGATGGAGTAGGAGCTGTAGGTCTGGACTTTGGCTAAAATCACCTGGGGGACTTGGAAAAATACTGATGTTGAAGTTCCACCCTCAAGGATGGTCATTTAATTTAGCATTGATGGTTTCCTTTCTTCTTATTCTTATTCTAAAAGCTTCCCAGGTGATTCTCTTGTAAAGCCAAGGTCAAGCATCCTTGCTAATAGAGCCTGGCCTGTCAACTCCTGGTGAGCTGGGTGGGGTGTGGCTTTTGCAGCTGGAGCCAAGTGGAAGGCACACTCATTCATTGCTTGGGTCCACTGTGAGCACTTACCCCATTCTGCGCACAGGCCTGTGAGTTGAGAAAGGAACCTGGGAAAGGTGTTCATGCTCTGTACAAAGTGAACTAGTGGCTATTTGAATATGGGTTTAGTATGTTAAAATAAATGGGACCATAGCCAGGGGAACTCAGAAGACATACATGTTTTCCTGGTACTAGGGTCAAAGTGCCTGGTGCTTCGATAGATATCTGATGGCCGATTGAAGGGACTGTTTTCAGATAAAAGTGACAGTCTGATAGAGGCTGATTGGAAAGAACCAAACTTTGTTTATGGCCCGGCCTGGTTCTACAGGTGGTCACATGACTGTGTCTTGATCTATGCTGACTGCTTGTCCTCATAAATAAAGGTTTCTAGGTTGTGAGGTACTTTGCACTTGTGGAAAAATATGGTTCCAAACAAACTCTGCTGCAGGCTTTGCAAATGTAGGTCAGGACTGCCTGGATTCTTCGTGCAGCACCTGAGGCTCTCGGCTGGCAGGTGAGGGGCCCAGGTAGAGGGCCGCAAAGATCTCTCCCTTGGAATCCGGGCAGCGAGGATTTAAACACTTTCCAAAGCAGCCCTTCAGTTCTAGTGTAGCATTCCTTGAAAAAAAAAAAAATTTTTGAAGAAAAAAAAAAAAATTTTTTTTTTTTTCCCCCCTAACATGAAGAAACTGATTTCTCTTTTGGAAGAGATTATTGCCTTTCCAAATACAAGTGATTTTGAAGTTGAAGTAATTTTGATGTTTAGAAATGGGCACAGGGCAGTTGGACAATTTGGAGGCATTTCTAGTCCATTTCCTTGCCGTGCCATTACACCCTGGAGTTTAACAAACACATATGGAAAAGTGAGATGCTGGCAAGCGGCCGGCAAGGATGATGGAGTCTTTATCTGAGCAATCAGCAGAGCTACATTTAGTCATTTGGGTTTGTTGTTGCTTCCATTGTTTCCTTGCCAACTTATTTCCTATATTGAGAACCATCATAACCTGTTCTTAAGTAAATGGAAACCAAGGCCTATTTATGTAATGCTCCCTGTGGCTTCTGACTTGGTGTTTTTCATTTTGTGAGCTCCTCTTGAAACCTGCCACTCTCGTGGTTAATAGCCTACGCCCTGGGACTGGGCTTTCTGGGTTCAAATCTAAGTTCTTAGCTGTGTGACCCTGGACAAATTGCTTAACCTCTGTGAAGCTTGGTTTTCTCATCTGTAAAATGGGAAATGATATTAGTTGCTACCTTATAAGGTTCCTGGGAAGATGAAATGTGTGTTTCAAATTCAGTACTGAGGGAGCCTGGCCTTTGGTTCAGGACTCAGTAGGCCTTAGTTAGTCCTGTCTTTTCATTCCCAGTACTTAGCACAGAGGCTTGTACTCCTAAATGGTGGCAGAAGGGAATCCTGTACATGAATCCTTTAGTGATATGAGAGTATTGTTTCTCATTTTTGTGTTTAATGCTTTTGTGGGTAGAGGTATGCATAGGGACCCAAAGGCCTAGATTTGAGTCCCGGCATTCCCATGTACAAGCTAAGTGTCCTTGATAGATTAATTTTCTGAGCTGTTTCTTCACCCATAAAATGGGGAGAAAGAATTCCTTCCTTGTAAATACCTTACTTGTAAAGGTAATAGGATTGAAGATAATATGGCTAAAGAGCCAAATAGAGTACGTAGTTGGTGCAAAAGACCTGGTCAGTGACTGGGACCTGTTATTTTTCCCAGTAAATGCAAAAGAGTAAAACTCTTGAACACACTTGCTTCTTTCTGATGGGTAAAAGTCCATTGCCAAGTGAATTGGGTTTTTTTGGTGATTCCCTTGAATGTATCTTCTGCCCCAGACTTTATCTATAGGAAGGAGAGATTGGGTGAACATTTGGTTCACTTAAGCCAAGTCTCCTTCATTGTCCACATGAATTTTGGACAGTGGTGCCTGTGCTCTAGGTGATGAGAAGAGCAGTGATATAGTCTAACTCAGTCGCTTTAGTCCTGTAGCTAATGTGGTACCATTTGGAAACATCAGTGTCCAAATAATCTCTTCTCCCTGATTTGTGCTGGCTTTGCTCATAATCTTGAAAGAAGAAGGAAGACAGACATCAGATTGAAACCGGTGATAGAAACTTTGTGGTTAAGGAATTCTTTCTTTAGATGGTGTTCTCTTCTTCCATCCCCACCCGTCCCTTCCCCCTACTAAATATAACAGCATCTTCTATAAAGAAAAGGAAATTAACTACCAATCTTGTTTTGATCCCAGAATCTTTGCTGTTTTAAATGTGACTTCCGGGAGTGTTGGAGGAGAAACAAGGCCTGGGGCTTTTGGGAAATAAGATCGGCATTAGTGTTGAACATGCCATTTGTTGTGTAATCTGCTTTTTCAGACTGGGGCAACCTCAAACCTTTACCCTCAAAACTTTGTCTTCTCTATTCAGTTTAAGAGGCCAATCTTGGCCCCAGGTTTTTTGTTTGTTTGTTTTATCTTAGATGCTACCATATCAATGTGAGTGAAGAGTGAGAAGCTTTTTTTTTTTTAAGATTTTATTTATTTATTTGACTGAGATCACAAGTAGGCAGAGAGACAGGCAGAGAGAGAGGAAGGGGAAGCAGGCTCCCCGCTGAGCAGAGAGCCCTATTCGGGGCTCATTCCCCGGACCCTGGGATCATGACCTGAGCTGAAGGCAGAGGCTTTAACCCACTGAGCCACCCAGGGGCCCGGAGTAAGAAGTTTTTAACTTTGCAGGAACCCCTTAGTTTCAGAAGAAAAGTTGTTTGCAAGGAAACTCAGCTTAACACAGGGAGAAGTTTGGGCAGGGAAAGGTGAGGACAAAGGAAGCATTCTGAGATCATTCCATGGTTTATATGAATTGGGGCAGAGGTCAGAGATCAGGCTGAGAGTGTGGATGTTCTAGGTAAGTATTTTCCTTGTCCTGTGTTTCTTTCTCAAGTTGCTTTCAAGAAAAATAAACCACTCAGCTAAAGTGTCATGAAAATGGGTGTTAAGCTCAGGGGACATTGAAGCCCTACTGTGTCCCAGCTGTTGGTCTTGCTGATGAGAGGGCACAAGATGAATTACACCGTCCCCCTTGCTTTCAGGAGTCTTAGGATTTTATGGAGAAACAGACCCACATTATAAATAATAGGAGCCAACAATAGATCATCTGCTTTGTGCTGAGCACTTCCCATGGATGATCTCTTTTAATCTTTGTAACCTACCCATGAGGTGAGCTACGGATGTTCCCATGATGCAGATGAGGAAAAGGGTGCTCTTAGAAATCGAGTGATTTGCCCATAGTCTGTTGACTGTCACTTAGAATGATTGTCATTCATTCCACAAACATGATCAGACGCCTCTTGTGTGCCAGCTGTTTTGAGTCCCAGGAGGAAAGGCACATTCTCAGGGAGGTCAATGCCAATGCACAGTTGACATCTTTGAGGAAGTTGTCTAGAGTAAGTTGTTTTATCACACTGCAGCTGTTTACATGCAAGTAGAGGCAAAGCACATGAAATGTCTTTTTACAAAGTGTAAAAATTGCCCCTCTGGTCTGTCGTTTGCTGGGGCGGATACTTCTCATGTGCATTCTCTCATTCAGCTTGGCAGTACCTCCTCAGCCCAGGGTGCCTGGTGCCTTTTTGGCTGATATGGGTTGAGCATCTGGCTCAGTGTCTTATGACCTGTGAGTGTTAGAGTGAGGGCAGAACCCTCTTCCAAAGGCCCCGGAGCAGTGCTCTTACTCTTCTGTGCCCTCTGGGCCCTTTTCCACTCAGAGCACAAGGGTTTCTTCAGGCTGTGACCCCTGTCACCTCCAGTCTTTAAATGAAAGTGGGCCAAGTTACTGCTTTTCTTCTGCTGTCTGCTGAAGCTCTTAACTTGAACTTAGGACCATGTAAATGCGGAAGAAAGCCAAATGGGAAGGGGAAAGCCCTGGATCCTTTCGACTTAATGCGTTTTTAGCTACCCCCAAGACGGTCTGTGGGCTACTCAGCGTGTTACCTACAACTTGAGTCCTCCTTGTAGTGGGTATGAAGGTCTGGACCAGTATAACTGCATCTGTGGGTATCTCCAAGTCGACTGACAGCTCCTGATTGCTCAGCAAGTGTCTTGCTTAGAACAATGCCAGCCCAGAGTCACAGTCTCAGGGTGATACTGGGAATAAGCAGTGTATGTTGCTTGGCTACGGCAAATTTAGACCTAAAGCTCTTGTGCCCTTGTCACTTTTACTGCGATTTTCCTCCATCCCAGAGTGTTTGCACTATGTCCGCCCACCTGTTAGGGGGGGTCTTATGGACTTGGTTAGGTGTCTTCGTTGTGAAAAAGAGGTTTCATATCCCAGGCAAGCTCTTACACACCCCAGCAGCTTCTAAAGGGGTCTCAAATAAGAGTGGCATTTTTCATGGGGGATAAGAACTATTTGAGTACCTATAGCCTACTGACCTGATCATTGGCTTGCTTGTGTTAGGTTGAGGTAGGCAGTGGTTCCTAGGCCATGTGGGAGACCTGCTAATGCTGGAGTGAAGAGCACCACCTGACCTGAGAGCCAATGTCCAGCCCAGTGTCTGATGCCAACTGCTAGGATACCTTGGGGGAGTCATTCCATCATTTGAGGCCTCAGTTTCCCTATCTGTTAAGTGAAATGTAGGCAAAGTAACTTCCTAGATCTCTTCCAGCTTGAAGCTTTGTGACCGGTGCCAGAAATAGGCCAATTAACATTTCATGAGAGAGCATTGATGTTCAGGAGTCTCATGCTGTCCAGATGTAGGTTTTTTTTCTTTTTTTTAAAGATTTTATTTATTTATTTGACGGAGATCTCAAGTAGGTGGAGAGGCAGGCAGAGAGAGAGAGAGGAGGAAGCAGGCTCCCCACTGAGCAGAGAACCCGATTCGGGGCTCGATCCCTGAGCCGAAGGCAGAGGCTTTAACCCACTGAGCCACCCAGGTGCCCCCAGATGTAGGTTTTTATTTCTTTGGGATTGCAGATCTTCTTGGTCAAGATAAGACAAATGGATGGAAGGATGGAAACAGCTAGCCCTTACTCTGAGGCCAGATGGGAACACAGGTCTTGGGTTGCAGAAGTCTCTGGCCTAGGGTGACCATAACAAACTCACTGGTTTAGCTTTCTTTCAAACCACCCTCCTTTACTGCACATTGTCTTAATTGTTGCTGGGCAACATTCTTTTTTTTTTTCCCCTTTTTGGTAAAGCATTGAAGGGATGAACCCATATCTTAATTTTAAATACCCACATGCAAAGGGGAGGTCCTAACTTAAAATTTGTTTGTTCTCTTGATTCCAATTCATGACGGGCCTCTCACAGTGGGTGTAAAGGACTTAGTTTCTGCTTGTCTTGTTGAATAAGGCAGAAAAATCCATCTGTTTTAGGTGCTTGTTAAGGATATGCTTTGAAGCACATTAAAGTTTTTATGTGTGGTTGTGCGTGCATGCAGCTGCTTTGGAGAAAGTCTCTTTTAACTTTGTGTTCACAAAATCAATTCAAATTTAATAAAAAGATTAGTAGGTTTTTTATAATCATCATTTCAGACTTACCAGCTTATCTCAATCTTGCACCAACAGACTCCATTTAAAGGGAACAACACTGTAATTTAAATCCATTCCCCAGGCAACTTAGAATGCTCACTGTGTGTCACACATTCACTGGGATGATGCCTGCTGCTTGATTGCTCTGGGGTCCCACACACTGCCGCCTGTGGCCCTCACTGGATTTCTGCCTACTTGCTCGAAGCTTTGAGATGCATCTCGGAAAGCTCTGGGCATTCTATACTTGGGTGCAAGAGAGCTTCTGCTTACTTTGATGCCCTGGATAGCTTCCTTTGTGAAGATCAGAGCCACCCATGGAAATTAGGCCCCAGACCCCTGTTCTGTATTCATTTACCCATGATAATTTATTTGCTAATGGGGAACAGGTTTCAACTTCAGTGCCTGAAATACTTCCAGGACAATGGGTAACCAGACCTTGTCATTTCATTGCGTCTCAGTATTGCTATCGGGGCTTCCTCCTTTGGGATGGTGAGCGAGTGTCATGGGGTCATACTGTCATACTGTTCTATAGTTCTTCTGAAAGGAGAATACAGTGGTTGATTGAAGATTTTTTCTTTAGGCAGAGGCTTTTAGAATCCTGTCTTCAGAACATTGATGAAGATATGCGGTGAATCACTTGAGCTTAGGATAAATTTCTTTCTTTTTTTTCTCTTTTTTTGATGGATATGGAAATTAGATTTAATCTCCTGGGGTCCAGGAACAATTCTGTGTCAAAATTGGGACTGGGGGCACGTGAGTGGCTCAGTCATGAAGCGTTTGCTTTCGACTCAAGTCATGATCCCAGGGTACTGGGATCGAGCCCCGCATCCGGCTCTCTGCTCAGCAGGAAGCCTGCTTCTCCCTCTTCCACTCCCCCTGCTTGTGTTCCCTCTCTCGCTGTCTCTCTCTGTCAAATAAATAAAAACATTTTTTTAAAAATTGGGAATGGGACACAGACTGGGTTTGCACACACACTGTCTTTTAAGCTAGACAGGTCTGTTTGGGCCATAGATTTAAAAAGTATTTATTATTATTATTATTTTTAAAAAGATTTTATTTATTTGACAGACAGAGATCACAAGCAGGCAGAGAGGCAGGCAGAGAGAGAGATGGGGAAGCAAGCTTCCTGCTGAGCAGAGAGCCCGATGCAGGGCTCAGTCCCAGGACCCTGGGATCATGACCTGAGCTAAAAACAGAGGCTTTAACCCACTGAACCACACAGGCACCCCTTTTATTATTTTTTGACCCTTACCTTGTGTGTTCTGTTTTCTGTAAATAATAGTGAATATCTTATATAGTGCATATGTATATTCATTAACCTATTTAATTTGTGTGGTTACCTTTGTATACATTAATCTGTTTAACCCTCTTAATAACTCTGTAAGAGCCATAGTTAACCTCCTTCTATAGATAAGGATCTGAAGCACAAGATGTTGAATATTTGGTACAGGATTGCGATAGGTAGAAATGGCAGAGCCAGGCTTTGAACCCAGACAGTCTGATATCAGAAAACCTCCTAATACCTGCTGTAAACTGCTTTTAGAAGAGGACTGGTCTTCAAGTATTCCTTTACCAAGTTGCAGATTTCTTATTGCATTTCCCCTTCTACTTGAGCAAGGTAAGTCCTTCTGAGATGCACTAACGCGAGAGTGAATGTCCATATACTAGAGGAATGAACTACCTGTCTGTTTACCAACCTGGAGTATGATGTTTACACAGCTGTTTTCTATTTTTGTCTCCATAGCTAGATTTTGGGGCACCTGGAGGGACCACACCTTACTTATCTTGCACTCCTGGCCCAGTGCCTGGTATATTGTTGGTCCTTAGTTAAAAACTGGTTGGGGGGCACCTGGGTGGCTCAGTGGGTTAAGCTGCTGCCTTCGGCTCAGGTCATGATCCCAGGGTCCTGGGATCGAGTCCCGCATCGGGCTCTCTGCTCGGCAGGGAGCCTGCTTCTCCTCTCCCCTCTCTGCCTGCCTCTCTGCCTACTTGTGTGATCTCTGTCTGTCAAATAAATAAATAAAAAAATCTTAAAAAAAAACAAACTGGTTGGGAAGGAATTCATGTTTTTTCTGAGAAGATTTTCAGTTTGCCCATTGCTACTAGTGTTTCTGTTGGTGACCTTCAAGTCGACAACTGACTTTTTAACATAGATGCTATTTTATCATCTCTTTCCACATTACCTGAGTCTGGCACTTCTGAAAAGATTTTTTATAGTTGACTTGTCTTCTCCCTGGAACAATGGATTGGCCTTACTTATCCCCTGAGGGTGCCTTCTCTTTGACCCCAATTGTTGGATCTCTTTTCTCTCTCTCCTGTCTATAGTTTTGCGATTCCTTGTCTTCACTAAATTTTCATGATTGTGAAAAACAAATCTTGGTTAAAGAGCTTCCCCTTTGGTGCCTGGCCTCCTGGTAGGCCCATGGCTTTTGTTCTTTTTTTTTTTTTTTTAAATATTTTATTTATTTATTTGATAGACAGAGATCACACAAGCAGGCAGAGAGGCAGGCAGAGAGGGGAGGGGAGAAGCAGGCTCCCTGACGAGCAGAGAGCCCGATGCGGGACTCGATCCCAGGACGCTGGGATCATGACCCGAGCCGAAGGCAGTGGCCCAACCCACTGAGCCACCCAGGAGTTAGGACATCTTTGGGCTGTGGGTGGTGAGATTATCCCCATTTTATAATTGGGCACCCTGAACCCAGCAAGGGTCAGTCACCAAGCCATACTCAGAATTTGAACCCACATCTGGAGGGCTGGAGAGTCTCCAATGATCCACTCAAGGAGATTAATAGAGCTGTGCTGCTCAGGAAACATTTGGGGCCTCTTACCAAGTCCTGGGTTAAATGCTGACATTTAAGGGGCATATTATATTTCTCAGTGGGAATAAAACTTAAGGAGGGGAACCAGGAGGATGGCTCGCAAAACGATTGTATTCATGTTGCACCAAGAGCAATGGAGAGAATTTAAGACATTTTAAGCCAGCTGGAGCATTTCTCACTTAAGTTCCTGCACTGGCCTGTTTGTTGGTTTCTGTATTTCCCTCTTCACCTCCTTCGTGGGCCCCAGTATGGGGCCACACTTCAGTGCAGCTACAGGAATCAGTGTAGATCTGATGATGTCACTGGCTGGGTGGAGCCCCAGGCTGTTCGCTAGTTGTGCTTATGATACACGACATACTTCCAGGGTTCACAGGGCCCTGCATGAGTCACTCTGCTTACCTCTCTGCCTCATCTGCAGTCTCACGCTACGTCCTGTGCTCCTGCCAGACTGATTGATTTCTTCCTGGCGGTCAGTGTGCTTGCTCTACACTCTGGGCCTTTGCATGGCCTTTTTCTTCTTGCTGAAGTGATCTCCCCATCTCTGTCATTCCTTCTGGGACCCCCAGTCTCCCTGATGCCCACCCATCCTTCAAACCTCAAACATCTCCTCTGGACTATCCTTGCCGACCGCCTTGTGTGCAGATAAGCTGTCCCTCCTTTTCAAAGACTCTGAAGCTAGACTGCTTGGGTTTGACTCTCGGCTCTGCATTTTGGTGGTCGTGTCCCCCTGGACCCATTACTTAGCCTCTCAGTACCTCTATTTCTTTGGCTTGAAAATGGGGATAAGACTGTATGTGCCCACATCATTTTTGTGATGATCAAATGAGCTTATCTGTGTTAAGTACTTAGAGGAGCACCTGGTCCCTACTACATGCTGTAAAACTGTTTGCTGTTACGGCTGGTTCATGACTTCACTCCCACCCAACTCCAGTTAACTGTGAAGTCCGAAACCAGGCCTGTCTTCCTGAAGGCTTTGTACAGGTCCTGGACTACAGTAGGCTTTCAGGTATTTGTAGAATGAATGAAAAGAGGCCTCTAAGGCATTGCTTCTGAAACGAATATGCATAGAATCCACCCAGGGATCTTGTTAAAAACACAGATTCCCATTCTGTAGGTTGGGGTGAGGCCTGAGATTTGGGCGTTTCTGACAAGCTGCCATACTTGTGTAAGGCTCTAAGGATCAGCTGTCAATCTTCCCTTACTTTAGGGCTGTCATATGGAAGACGGATGTCCTGCGCCCAGAACAATAGAGAATTAGGGCCAGCAGATAAAAGTGACCAGAGGCAGAGTTTCAGATTTAAGGAACTTGATTCTAAGTGCCAAGCTATTGCTCAGGGAAGAGGCCTGCTTCAGATAATTGAGTTTCCTTTCATTCAGAGGAGACTAACTGTTTGTCAGGGATTTTGAAGAGAGAATTTTAGCTTGGGGACAGAGGTTAGGTAGATGATCCCATTGGACCGTAAGTGTCTGTTTTCCCACCAAGAGACCCAGCCGTTCCTTCTGTTTTTGCTTCCTGCGGAAGCCTTGTGGTTGGGGGCATCGGGTCAGCAAACAGCTGGGGAGAGAACAGATACACACTCCAAAGGAGAGCCTCACAGGGATCCACAAATGTGTTCAGTCTGACCAATAGAGAGCATTGCAAAGTGGTGGAAAGATGGAATTACTGAGTCTTTGAAAAGATGAACGGATATGAAAAGTGAAGTGCTGAATTTAGTTTTAATGAGTGTGTTAGGTGCAGTGGGGATGCCATGGGGCATAGTGGTTAGGAGGGTTGGCTTTGGAATTAGATGGGGAGTCAGGTCCCTACCCCACTCCTTAATTAGCTGTGTGACCATGGGCACATTACTAAATCTCTCTAAACCTTGTTTCTCCAGTTAGTAACTGTGGTTAATAATAGTATGGGACTGATTGGATTGTTTTCGGGTGAGGTGGTGCATGATTAGCAACATGCTGAGCACAAGCTAAGTACTGAGTAAGTAGTAACTCTGTAGCTGTCATGAGTAAATTTGCCATTAGCAGCTCTCAGGACATCTCTTAGGAAGATCAAACACAGGTCTTGTATCTTGTATAACATCTTGTATAACACTGATGTCTGTTTTAATATTTCAGTATGTGGATTATACAAAGCTACCCATAGCCACGCTTTATAACCTTCCTGAATGTCTTAGTAAATTTTACAGAGTGTGTCTCATAATCAAGAGGGAGCTCTAGAACTTGTTGGTTTCTGAAGAGAAGCCATCAGGCCTTTTTTCTACGTGTACAAGCCTTGATCAGAGCCTCTGTTACTGAAGGGGCATTTGCTCCAGATGGTAATCCTGCCTTATGTATAAAATTACAAACCTAGCTGAGACAGGAAGTTGTGTTTATCTTAACCCAAGCAGCAGGCCTTCCAGCCACTCTTGACAGACAGGAGGAAGATATTGCCAATCTGCTGTTTTCCTGAAAGTCCCCCACCCCCACACCCTGTGTGTTTGTTGTAGGTTTGGAGGGAGGGGTTCTTGCCAGTCAGTCTGCAGAAGGACATTCTCCCTGGCTTTGAGGACAGTTGAATTCTAAGGAGAAGGGATGTCCACTGGCTTCCTCCTTTGTCCTATCAGCCAACACAAAGACACCTCTCTCCAAGGCGAGAGGCCAGCATGGCTCCTCTTGAAGGCAGAAATTGTGTTTGTGTCCATAGGCATTGGTTTGGGGAGATAAGTGGAGCATGGCCGCAGGTATGGAGAGAAAAATTTGTCTCTTCAAAGAGTCCATCGTTTTTCCTTTACAGAGCAGTAGCTGGAGGTCCGTGTAGGAAAAACTCCAATTTGAGCAGTTGTAATAATTGAGAAAATAAATTGGGCAATTAGTTCTCTTTTTGAAATTTTAAAAGTTCCTTTTTTTCATCTGGTATTTTTCCGGGTACATTTGAGTTCCAATTTGGGTACTTCTGAAATGTCTTGATGTTTTGTGCTGCTAAAATTATATGTGTCTAAAAATGTTATCAGTGATGACACTTCTATATAAGCTCACTTGGACTTATGCTAGCAAATTTCTTTGACTGAGGTCCTCTCTTCCCCCCCAACCATTCCCAGGAACATAGCATTTCAGGTAGAAGTAAGAAATAGAATGATCTAGCCTAGGTCTAGCCATCTAGTGGAGGCCTCTCTCTTGAGAACTTTGCTTCAGTTTTGTCGACGAAAAATACTGGGGTTTTGTTACCATAGTTTCAGTGAAAAATTTGACCTTAGCTACAATAACATACAGTTAGAAAGAACCAGCTAATCAGTTTTCTAAAATTAGTGTTCTCTAGTACATAAGCCAGTAGGAACAGAGTATTTAATTAAATATTATACAAGGATATAAAAGCCCAAGGGAATGCAGTCCCTTGATCTGGGCAGGGGGAAGGAGGAAACCCCTAATCGTCCTTTACTGCTTTCTTATAAGCTAGAAAAACTTTTCCTTTCTTCTTCTTCTTCTTCTTTTTTTTTTTTTTAATGTTAGCTTTGACTTTATTTTCAGATCTGTCAGGGATGAATATGTAAAGCTTGTTGAGAGAGCAAAACAGAACATTCAACATTATTTCCAGTTGTTCCCTATAGGGTACAGACTAACAAGGCAAGATGGGAAAATGATGTTGACCAGAACCCTGACAAAGATACTTGGTGATCTTGTAGCAGGCTTGGTAAGAAGGAGAGGCATTTGAAAAGTTATTTTCCCGTCTGAAATCTGGGTCTTTTGAACACATAGGTTCTAGATTCTTGTTCCTTTGAATGCTTAATGTGTGCATAAGGAAACTACGCCTCCTTTTTGGCCCCTTATCCTGAGTTCTGAGTACAACTGTGTTCTCCTTCCTTCAGCCCCATAGTCCATCAAGTCATTGAGCCCTGATTTAGGCCCAGGCAATGATCTGCACGTAGATTATATAAAATTTGGCTTCTCTTGTCACCTGACTATTTTTTAAAAAAAGATTTTATTTATTTATTTGACAGACAGAGATCACAAGTAGGCAAAGGGGCAGGCAGAGGGAGAGGAGAAAGCAGGCTCCCCGTGGAGCAGAGAGCCTGATGTGGGGCTTGATCCCATGACTCTGGGATTATGACCTGAGCCGAAGGCAGAGGCTTTAACCCACTGAGCCACCCAGGGGCCCCTTGTCACCTGACTATTAAGAACCTCTGCATTGACTCATCTGTTTTGATGACGGCTGAAACTGTTACCAATATTGTGTCATCCCAGAAGGTTGTGGTACCATGTCTTGAATGAAGCAGGTTTCAGGACATATATTAATACCTCTAGTTGACCTTCTTGTCTAATTTATCATCACCTGCTGTGAATGCTGCAGAGGTGCAGTTGAGTTACTCTGTCAGGTGTCTTATTGATGGAGAACATTACTCAGGTTCTTCTGGAACCTTGTTACATCTCCTTGCCGGTTACATCTTGTTCTTTCTCAATTTCATGTGTTTCATGTGTTTCTCAAATTTCAGCCTTTTTCTTTTACCTTAAAGGAATTAATTATTTAATAGAATTTGAAGTGTGGGGCATTATGCAAGGGAATATAAACTTTCTTCACCATTTTGCATGTTTCTGTATTGGCATCTTAACTGTTGCAATGGAAAATATGTCCTTGGCAAGACTCTTAGAAACATAGTCCCAAAGGTCATTGGATTGTGCAAGCTTCTTGACTATTTATAAGGTCATCTACCTGAACAAATATAAATGGTCCCTGCTCTGAAGGAATTTGCAATCTTATGAGGAGAGATGAGTGAGAACTAGTTTGAGGATTATTCTTAGAGAATGTTGAATCCCACACATATTTTTATTCCCCTGATGTTCATTGTTTTCATCTAGTCCATCAGTTCACTATGCCCAAATGATTTGAATTAATCTTAATAAAAGCTTAAGAAAAAATGCAGTTAGTGGTGCGCCTGGGTGGCTCAGTGGGTTAAAGCCTCTGCCTTCGGCTCAGGTCATGATCCCAGGATCTTGGGATCGAGCCCCGCATCGGGCTCTCTGCTCAGCCGGAAGCCTGCTTCCTCTTCTCTCTCTGCCTGCCTCTCTGCCTGCTTGTGATCTCTCTGTCAAATAAATAAATAAAATCTTTAAAAAAAAAATGCAGTTAGTGAGCTTGCTGGAAAAACAACAGCATGCATTTTAAAGTGCTTATGGTTGACCTGGCTTTCACTACCCATGTGTCCTCAGGCCCTTGCATTAATATGGATAATCAAGTTGATGATACTTAAGCAAATGTCATTAAAGAGGTTGGATGTGGCAAGCTGGTTCATGGCAGGGTGAACTAGTCAGGCTCTTTATTCTGGGTGATAGCCTGCTAGAACTAGCTTCAACAAAAAGGGGACTTTTATTGTCTCAGACAGTCCTGGCTGGACAACTGAATTGCATGAAGGGCGGGGATGCAGCAAGGGCCCAGGAATATACCTGTTTCAAGCACTGAGTACCTTCAGCAACTTATGTGCATCCCTTCTAGTTTCCTCTTTCTGCATTTGTGCTTTGTGCATTGTGCTTTGTGTTCTTAAAATATATGTTTCTAGAAATTTACCTAGTATCATCTAAATTTTCTAATCTGAATATCCTCCTAGTATGTTGTTAATTCTGGTTTGGACCCTGGTAGGCTTAAGAATGCCCTCTTGACACCATGATGTCCACTTTGTAATCCCTAGAACTGGTGAATATATTACTTTATTTGGTGAAAGGGACTTAACAAATGTGATTAAGTTAAGGATCTTGAGATGGGAAGATTTTCCTGGATTTCCTGGATTTCCAAGTGTGCCTGATGTAATCATAGGGGTCCTTGTAGGAAGGAAGCAGGAGGATTAGAGTCAGTTGTGGGACATATAGGAATGGAATCAGCAGTTTCAAGTGAACACAAGCAGAGCAGAGGGAGAGGGACAAGCAGACTCCCCACTAAGCAGGGAGCTCAGTGCAGGACTCCATCTGAGAATCCTGGGATCATGACCTGGGCTGAAGACAGGCACTTAACCAACTGAGCCACTCAGGTGCCCCAAAATGTTTTCCTATATTTGCTATTGTTTCTTGTATGTATGAATTATTTAGAAGTGTTTTATATTTCTGCTACATGGAGGACTTCCACTTTTAAATTAAAAAAAAGTTTTACAATTTATTGTATGTTGATCAGATAATAACTGTCAGATCAGTCCTTGATAACTGGAGAGGTTTGCTTTGTGGCTTAGCATGTGACCAATTTTCATACACGTTTCACTGTGTTTAAAAGAATGTGCATTTTCCATTTCTGGGATGCGATATCTTATATATGAATTCCATAGCATCTTTGATCTATCAGTTGTTGAAAGACATTTGTTAAAATTTCCCACTGTTAATGTTTTGGAGTTATGAAACTCTTTTTTATCCTAATTATGGTGATGGTTACGTAGTATATGTATGTGTCAAAACTCATAGAACTGTATACCAAAGGGGAAAAAAAAGTGAATTTAACCGTATGTAAAAATTTTTGAAAGGCTTAAAAATTTCCTACTATGGCAGGGAATTGTAATCTTGCCTTGTAGTTTGTAAGGTTTTTTTTTTTTTTTTTTAGTTTTTAGTTTCCTGAAGTTATGTCACAAAAGGGCAACACTTGTAAAACTATTAACTTCCTGGTGAACTAAACATTCTTCCATTATGTAGGGAACATTTTTATCTATTATGTCTCTTTTGTCTACTACTGATATATGCACACCAGAATTGGTTTGTTAGTATTTATTTGGTGTAATTTTTTCCTTAACGTGTGAATTGTCATTATGTTTTAGAGATCTCTCACAAACACGCATAACCAGATTTTTAGAAGTGTTCTTACCATCTTTGTCTGTTAATTAGAATCTTTGGTCCACATACATTTGTTGTAATTACTGATGGCTTTGGACTTAGAATCTTAGTTTGTGGTTTTCTTTTTTACCTCAAAATTTTTTCCCCTTTCATGCCACCTTTAAGTTTCATTGAAGGTTTTGTTTATTGTTCTTTCCACTTTTTCCTGTCTCTTATCTTGAGGGTTATACTTTATATGTATATTGTAGCACTTACCCCAGATATTTTAATGTGTATGTTTAATTAAGCCTAATGTTAATCACTGTCATTCTTTTTTCTGCTATAAGGACCTTAGAACATTTTAAGTCCTGTCACCCTCTTAGTATATATGTTCTTGTCATTCATAATGTTAGTACTTTATTTAAATGTGTATATTAGATGTGATTTTGTTTTACAATGTAATTTTTATGAAATTGACTTACATATTAGTATTTATCAGACCTTCTGTCTGGGATAATTATCTTTCTGCCTCAGGAAGTTCCTATATAACTTAGAACATCTGTTTGTGGTAAATTCTCTTACTTTGTTTGAAAATACTCATTTTGTTTGTCTGAAGATGTTACTTTTATTTAGTTTTGCTTGGTACAGAATTTAGGTGGATAGGCACTTCCTCTCAGCTTCTCTGCTTTTTTGGAGTTCCATTTTGCTGTGAAAAGTAATTGACAGAGACTTGACTATCTCTCTGATTGATTTTAGGATCTTGTCTTGGCCTTTGATTTTCTCAATTTTTATTGGTATAGTGCACGTAGTGGTTTGTTTTCATGTATCCTGCATGGCATTTGTTAGATTGCTAGATTTGAGGTTGCTTTTTTTTTTGCTAACAGTGGGAAATTCTGAGCCTTTTTCTATTGGAATACTTCTTTTCCCATTGGTTACCTGAGGAGCTTTGGGTAGGCTGTGTTCCTTAAAGTCTTCTTCTTTTCTATCTTTGTTCCTTATGCTGCACTCTGGGTGATTTCTTCTGCTCTCTTATTCCTTATTAATTCTGTTTTAATCTCTTTATTCTTTGAGAGTTTAATTTCAGTTATATTTTTAATTTTTAAAAGTTCTCTTTTTGTCTTCTAAAAATATTTGGTCATTCTCATTCTTCCATATTTTCAAGCCTCTATTTTATTTCATGTTACATAAAAACCATAGTTTAAAAATACCTATCTCTAAAAATGCCAGTAGGTAAAATCTCTGCAGATGTTACTCTATTTTCTATAGTGGTTCATTCTAATAATGGTGTGTTGTTTCCTCATGTGTTTTGTAATTTTTCTATAGTGACTCATTCTAAAAATGGTGTCTTATTTCCCTATGTGTTTTGCAATTTTGACTATTAGCTTGTGTTTCTTGGAATGTCATCTGTGGGAATTCTTTGAGGCCTGTGTAAAAGCTGTGTTCCTTCAGAGAAGATATATTTGCTTTTGTCAATTGAAGTGCCACAACTCAGGAACTTTAAATCAAATTCTCTGCCTGAAATTTTCTGGACTTTTATTTTATTTTATTTCTGCTTAAAGTTTAAAGATCTCCCATGTAACATGAATCTGGGGAGCAAACCAGTATGGAAGCCCACTTGTGGTTATAAATTATTGGAGTGGTGATTTTTTTGTTTTTGTTTTGTTTTTTTCTGTAGCTAGTACCATAATCAAGATAGACAGATTACCTTACCCTCCCATTTTTCAGCGTGAGTGGTTTTTCATTGACTAAGGTATAACTCCTTAGAGATTCAAACTTACGCAAGGGTATCTTTGAAGAATTTTGACCTTGAGTAGGCTCAAAGTTTTCTCTTATATACCCAGCACAGGTATCAGAATGGGAGCTTAAGATCACCAGGTTTTCTACATAAGCACAGGGTAAATGCTGGCTTTAGGACTGACTTAACTCCTAGGGGTCTTGTTTTCACTTCATTATTGGCCTCTGGATTCCCCTACTAGTGAAATATTCAGTACATGGTTTAAAAATGTGTTGTAGTATTTCATCTAGCCTTTTTCATGTTTTAATTGAGGGTCTCATTCAGGATAGCTAGTTTGTCATACTGTTAAGAAATGGAAGTACATACCTGCCACTTTTTGTCTCACTGCAAGCTCATTTTCTTGGTGATGGAAAACATGGCTGCCCATAACTCCTAAAATTTATTATTTTATAGCTTTAATAATTGGAGAGAGATTGATTTTTTTTTTAAGATTTTATTTATTTAGTTGACAGAGATCACAAGTAGGCAGAGAGGCAGGCAGAGAGAAAGAGAGAGAGGAGGAAGCAGGCTCCCCGCTGAGCAGAGAGCCCGATGTGGGACTTGATCTTAGGACCCTGGGATCATGACCTGAGCTGAAGGCAGAGGCTTAACCCACTGAGCCACCCAGGCACCCGATTTCTGTTGTTTTAATAAATATTCAAAAATTTCAAGAAGAGGACTGGTTGAGCTTGGGTCAGATTTTTTCCTCTGGATCAATCTAGGGCCACAGAGTTAGGGTCATATGTGTTGACCTGGATGCTCCTAAGAAAACCATCTGTGCTAGAATTGTTCCTAAAACAACAGGTATTGGACAAACGATCCAGGTGTCTACTGTGGTGGTAATCGAGGACAATGGAATAACATTTGAGTCTGTTAGAAATTATTTTTGACTGAGAATAAGGGAAAAATCCATCTAAGAGTGACTTAAAACCTAAGGACATTTATTGTTAGTTAGAAATCCAGAGATGGGCAGTTCCAAATATAGTGAAGGACTCCAATGTGTCCTGTCTTTTTGCTCCACATCCTCAGAGTGGATGTCTATGGGCTTATCTTTTCATGGTCTTGCCACCTCATGGTTACAGAATGGCTCTTGTGGCACCAGACATCCTGTTTGCATTCATGGCAAGAATAAAGGGGGTGGGGCAACACTGTGAGCTCTCCTCTCATTCCTATCCCTTTCATTAGGCAGCAGAAGCTTCATGTTCCCTAGCAACCTATCTTTATTTCATTGGTCAACATTGGGTTCCACACATACTTCTAGCTGTAAAGAATTTGGGGAGGTGATTATCTATCTTTTTAGCTTCTTTATTAGGAAGCAGCCAAGGAGAGGGGTATTGGAAATGGTTTGGGCGGGCACAGGATTTCTATATTGTGGTATATTGATGGCACATACAGTGCTCCACATGATTTTCTTTCCGTGTAATTTTTAGCGTCTGGTGATTAAAGAATGCTGGTTTTTATCACCAGTAAATAGTGTAATGGACCCATCCCTAAGATGAAGCAGATATTTTTCTCAGTTAAGGTCAGCCCTGAAATGGCATCTCAAATGAATGAAAGCAACTGTATATGTCAACCAGATGCTAGTATCCACCATTAGTAGTATGACTGTTGGTGAAACAGAAAATTTCATGAGTAATAGCTATTTGATTTGTTTTATTGGCCTGCATATGAGAAGTATGCCCCAAGTTAGTAATTTCTGCTTTTGCTTTGTAATTCTTTAGTTTGGCTGGATAAATGGGGCTAGGTGAAGAAAAGCATCTCATACACATTACTGGGTTTCCGTTGACCAAGTCTGGGGGCTATCCATCTCAGTCATTTTGGAACGACACTTCCAATTCACACAGGGAAATGGAGAGTCTTAGATTTTATCTTTATCTGTCATCTGTCTTACGTGATAGCGATGTTGAAGGGGCATTTTGTGAGCTTGCCCTTAGGGTTGTTTTGATTGGAACAGCTTCTTAAGAAACAAAAGCTCAGGGCACCTGGATGGCTCAGTGGGTTAAAGCCTCTGCCTTTGGCTCAGGTCATGATCCCAGGGTCCTGGGATTGAGCCCTGCATCCGGCTCTCTGCTCAGCGGGGAGCCTGCGTCCTCCTCTCTCTCTGCCTGCCTCTCTGTCTACTTGTGATCTCTGTCAAATAAATAAATAAAATCTTTAAAAAAAAAAATGAAACAAAAGCTCACTTGAAGCATCCAAAAGAGTTTGGTTAATAACTTTTATCCTCAAGAAGATTAAGCTTGTGAGAAAAACCTAAAATAAATTTGGTGGTCTATTTTAAATCCACTATTTTTTCTCTTTTCATTTAAAAGGAAGTAGTTTTCCTAGAAAGTGGTAGGGAAACCTTTCCATTCTTATTTCTAGTGTTTGTGTATGGAGGCTGTATATGTTACAGTCAAGAATTGGCTCTGGAAGCATTTCTATTGGGTTCAAATCCTGACTAGTGTGTGATCTTGGACAAAGCATTTTTTTTTCTCTCTTGATTTCCTCATGACTAAAATGGTACCAATAACTTCAGAGGGTTCGGGAGACTAAAGGATAGAAGAAATGTTCTTAGAGCAACCAAGTACATCATAGGCATGTAGCTAATTGTCAGCTTTCTGGCCATGATGATGGTAATGATGGGAATTGTTTTCCCTTTTTAAATTTTTAATTGAATTTTATTTTTACTTTTTTGAGTTTTGCCTGTGAGTTGGAAAGTAATTATCCTTCTCTTTAGAAGGATAGAGTGGAAGAGCAGAAAGTGTCTCTTCAAGGTACCATAAGAAGACATTAGTATTGCTGGTACATTCAAGTATGTAGATGCTCAAACCTCCCATTTATCATTATATCATTTGGTCTTCATCTTACTTTTGTGAAGTTTATGGTTGTAACCATTTTCTAACTGTGGGAAGATGACCATATAAGTTATGAAACTTGCCCAAGCTCGCAACTCTAGCAAACGGAAGAGCAAGGCTTGACCTGAACCTATCCTCTTCTCCAGAATTCTTGCCTCAGACCTCAGGTATTGGCTTAAGCTCTCTCTAACGGTGTTCTGTCCACACAGCAGATGTGTGCTCTGTCTTCAGCCACAGAATCTGAAAGGTGTATTACACTTTTTATTGTTTCTTCTTAAACTTTATCTACTTAAAAGCGTTGTGGGTCAGACTTGAGAGTGGGGAAATAATTGAAAGGCAGAAGAGGTGGGGCAATGTATAAAACTTGGATAGAGCAAACATTAGGAGAGTTCTGGCTTTTTTACCCCTTTTGGGTTATGGTGTGCTGTATTCTGTAGTAAATCTTGGCAGACCCTCCCCAGGTGAAGAAGTATGGGCATGGATGGTAGGTCAAGGGGATGAGAGTGACTGGAGCATCCAGAAAGCAGCTCAGGGTTTAAGAGCTGAAGGACCTGAGTCCCACCCTTTGCTTTGTTCCTGACTTAGCAGTGTGACCTCCAAATGCTGTTGACATATCTGGGTCTTTGCTTCTTTCTCTGTGATATATGTTGGATTGGATAATACAACACAACAAAACCTTTATTGAAAGTCTGTACCATTTAAAGCCTGAGGTAGGCACAATTGGTATTACACCTGTATTTATAATCTCTAAAATCACTCAGGTTCCATCTGCGCCTGATTAATTTTAGTCTGTTTTATGAAAGATTAGGCTTAATATCTTATTCTTATATCTTACGTATAAGAACCTCCTAAGAATCCCTTGACTTTATCACCCTACATGAATAAATGCCATATAAGCATTTATTAAAATCATATGGCAAAGAATCTATAATAGTGTCTGAGCTTAGCTGTAAGGAAAAGTTTTAAAATAAGCCATGAAAAGGGGCACCTGGGTGGCTCAGTGGGTTAAGCCTCTGCTTTGGCTCAGGTCATGATCTCAGGGTCCTGGGATCGAGTCCCGCATTGGGCTCTCTGCTCAGCAGGGAGCTTACTTCCCCGCCTCTCTCTGCCTGCTTCTCTGCCTACTTGTGATCTCTCTCGCTGTCAAATAAATAATAATAATAATATAAAAAAATAAGCCATGAAAAGACTGGTCTTCTGCCATCCCTGTTATTGCTTCTGGACTCCCTACTTCCATTTCCCCTTAGATGACGTGGATCTGTCTCTCAAAAATTGTACTCCTGTTCACTACGTCTTTAAAGGATTTTGGCATGTTGGCAGACAGGGTGGTGTGGTGGTGATACCAAAGACTGTAACACTGCTTGTGTTCAAATATTAGCTTTGCCTTTTACGATATGCTGATGTCTTTGATGCTTAGTTACTTAAGCTGTAAAAATAATACCTCTATCAAAAAAGATGGGTCTGTTACGCATCTCTAGGCACATAGTAGCTGTTAATTCCCAACTTTCTTCCTGTCCAGTTACCTTTGGGGTACAAGTCACTTACCAGATCCAAGGGGTTGAGGCTCAGATGCAACAGAATCATCTTCCTCCACCCCAAAGACACAGTGGTAGTGTAGTACGTGGAGTATGAAACAGGATCCCAGCCCATTTCTTTGCAAGAAAGCCTTGGATACTATTTAGATCATTTTATTTTACTCTGTTGAGTTCACATTTTCTTCTGCCCCCACTTAGAAACGCGACTACAAGATTGGCTCAGTCTGGCTACCTGCCTGTGACAAAGCCATCCTACCTCCTTATTTCTCATGTTGATCCTACCTCCTTATTTCTCATGACGTAATAAGAAACCTCACTGAACTCCCCTTGGCCAAGATTATGGAGGGTGATTGGATGAGTACTGGCTGAGAGGTTATCAGAAAATGTCATTTAAAAACCTCCTCTAAATGGAGTCTGTCTCTAGCTCTCCTCAAATTAGTTTTTAGTAATGGATAAATTTAATACCACCTTAATCTGACCTAAGTGGAAAGACACTGCCAATATTGCAATGCAGTTGAATTAAAACCAATGGGGTTGAATTCAGTTAATTAAAATTGAGAATTAGGTCTCAGTTAGCATTCTTCTTCAGTTTTTCAGATTTGTTTGTGCTGCCCTTAGACACCCAGTCTGAGTTGCTTACACATTTGGATTTCCTTTTCCACGATGTTTCCTAGCCACCTTACCCAAGAACTTGTAAAGTAAAAAAAGGGGGATGCGTGTGTGAGAAAGTGGGATATTCTTGACTTTCTAGCAAATTGTCTTTTATTTCTCAGTTCTCCGATGGCATTTTAGTTTAATTTAGTTCATCCAGTTCAGCAGCTGTTTAATTTACCTCATGCAGAAAATAAATTTCAGCACCTTTCTTGAAGCCCGCATGCCTTATTATGAAGTGTGCAGGTAGCGATGAATGAGCTCTTTGTCCTGTTGACTGGAGTTGTTCCAGTGACCCTTTCCACTGGTCATTTCAGTTACTTCAAGGTCACATGAAGGACCTTTTATTGTACAAAGGAAGAGGAGGGAATGTCTCACTCAAGTCCTGAGTTGTACTTTTGGGCATATTTTTGGGACTAATGGCTAAGTGGTCTTTAAAAGAATTTGGAAATCCACGTTCTCTGTCAGAGAAACAAATTTCAAGTAAGTGTTTGGATTTTACACTTGGAGTAAAATGGTTCTAATTCTCACCTAATCTGTAAACCCTATTAAGAAAATCTGGGTTGTTACTCTCCCTACTCAGCAAAAAATGACCTCTTGGAACAGAAGACCCATGTGTGTTCTCATGTTCCTAAGGAGTCATGTTTCAGGAGAGCACAGCATCTTCCAAATTCTAATTTACTCTACAATAAATAGTTTAATAGTTTAAATAAATATGAAGCTTTGCTTTTTCGTAGTTGGCAAAGGGACTGACAGAGCTATTTATTAATCTTCCTTTCCATTTTATCGCACAAATATTTAAAATGGAAGTCAGAGGTAACTGAAAAGACTCAGCAGGGCTGTTTAAATCAGAAAGGTTTGAAATTATTTTTTTTCTGGCAAAAAATTAAAATGGACTTTCAAGCTTCTAAAATTCTGACAGTATCACCATGAACAAAATATTAAAGTGTTTGTTTATTTCTCCTACACATCTGTCTTGAAGTTTAAGGGGTTTCATGTATTTTGTTTGTTCAGACGCCCAACATTTTGGTAACTGCCAACAGGTCATTTCCTCCCATGTGTGTCTGATACCTGTTCGATTTGAAAACCGCAGCTGCTCTGCTCCACTGTGGGCAGAGGGGAACTCTTCCGTGGCACAAACCAGGAATTGAAGTCTTTGATCCCTCGTCTTGTGTTATTGATAGCCTTTGATTTTTTTCCCCGTAACTATAACCTGGACTGCTGAGAAGTAGCAGAGTTTCAGTGTCAGCTATCTTTCTCTTGGCCGTTTCTCTGTGTTTTCTCCTGTGGGGTCGAGTCTCATCTAGTAACTTCTTTTTTTTTAAGATTTTATTTATTTATTTGATAGACAGAGATCACAAGTAGGCAGAGAGGCAGAGAGAGAGAGAGAGGAGGAAGCAGGCTGTCCACAGAGCGGAGAGCCCAATGCGGGGCTCGATCCCACAACCCTGGGATCATGACCCGCTGAAGGCAGCGGCTTTAACCCACTGAGCCACCCAGGCGCCCCTCATCTAGTAACTTCTATACCATGTGAGCCCTCAGAGGAAGGAAATAGGGAAAAAAAAGGGACATGGATGTTTCTACCAACTGAAAGGTGAAGGGTAGTGTTACTCCCCCACCCCCGAGAAAATAAAACAAGATTTTCTTCTTGAGACAACTCTTCAATGCCCCTGGTTTTTTTGGAGGCCTATTTTTTTGCTGATGAAATCAGTGTCTGCAGCATTTCCTGTGTTTTCCATCTCTTTTTGGAAGTTAGAACATTCACCTGTCGTTGAATCTGCTAACAACTCAGCATATGCGAGAAAGAAAGCCATTCTTGGTGCTGTTGGCTTCTTGCTATGAAAAATTCCCCATAACCCTCTGAGCACAGCCAGATTGGAGATTTCTAGTACCTGTGCTGTTTTAGACCCTACTCCATAGGGCCACAGCAAGCTCTATCCATACAGTAGGAACAATACAGGTACAGATGTTCCAAACACACAGGACAGCAAAAGGGCAGTGACTTGGATGCTGCTAAAGGGCATGGTACCCATCGAACCCACTGATAAGTCGGCATCTACCTGATAGGGGTGTGACAATGATTTTATTGGCTGTTTCATAGAAACCATTTAGTGCCTGCTATGTAATAAATGATTGCAAACTTTGGTTTTCCTTGTGCCTGGCACAAGGTTAAAAGAAAAAAAAAAAAATCCCTGCATGCATAATTAGACCAATTGTCTTTAAGTGAGGTTTCATTCATGTTTCTAGTGACATGCATTGCTGACCTGGGCTTGAAGAAATAAATAGGAAACACTGATTTCTTGAAGAGGATTCCACTAGGAACCCAAGTGGCTGGAGGAAAGAAGGACTGAGGATAGAATAGTGCTGTCTGGCTTTGTGTTTCCACCTTCCATGGAGCAGGCAGTTGGAGTGTTCATGTGTCTCTATGTAAGGAGGTGGTGGCTGGGAAGAGAAAGTCCCGACTGTGGCTTGTCACAGTGGAGGTTTGGAGGCCAAGGATGGGGATACAGGGATGTACCTCTTCTCTGATAGGTGTTTTGTTGGTTCCATTCTAGTCTTAGTCTGCAAGCACCCAGCTGGGGTCTAGAAGGGAAAAGTAATGAGAATGGGGAGAGTGTGTTACAATCACCCCAGCATCACTGGATTTATGGGAAGGACCTTTAATTTGCCTCTTGCTGATGGTGCTGAGATTGAGAGATGTGAAATCATGGAATGATTCAGAAATGTTTCTATAGAAAAACACTGTCTTCTGATAGCTTTGGCATTACAGAGATTTTATGAGGATAGATATTTCAGGTTTCTCAGCATTGCCAAGAAATGTCTATGCTTTATTCCATGTCTTAATTATAAAGGGTTGAGTAGATATTTCAGGATTGACATTGGTCCTTGCCTATAAGGCAAAGTAATAAAAGAGCTATCTCCTGGCCTTGGCAAGTGTCTTAATATCTATTCAGTAAATATTTCCCAAATTCATGTAATATGTGCTAGTTGTAGTGAGGTAGAGACAAAGACAATATTCCATAGGCAATACTCTTAACAGTTTCTGAAAGTTCATTCTCTCATACCCATGAGGAAGTTGAAAACGAGAGAGGTCAGTTCAAGGTTATATTGCTGGCAAGTCAAAGAGCTATACAGACCTTATCTCGTTCTTTTTCTCCTGTTCATTTTCTTTGCTAAGACACGGGTTCTACTCTCAACCAACTCTACTTTTTTTTTTT
>ML093053.1:14340-63450 GCA_003697995.1 Taxidea taxus jeffersonii | reverse complement strand
CAGGAAGAAATAGAAAACCTGAATAGGCCCATAACCAGTAAGGAGATTGAAACAGTCATCCAAAATCTCCCAACAAACAAAAGCCCAGGGCCAGATGGCTTCCCAGAGGAATTCTACCAAAGATTTAAAGAAGAATTAATTCCTATTCTCCTGAAACTGTTCCAAAAAATAGAAATGGAAGGAAAACTTCCAAACTCATTTTATGAGGCCAGCATCACCTTGATTCCCAAACCAGACAAGGATCCCATCAAAAAAGAAAATTACAGACCAATATCCCTGATGAACACAAATGCGAAAATTCTCACCAAAATACTAGCCAATAGGATCCAACAATACATTAAAAGGATTATTCACCACGACCAAGTGGGATTTATTCCAGGGCAGCAGGGTTGGTTCAACATCTGCAAATCAATCAATGTGATACAATACATTAACAAAAGAAAGAACAAGAACCATATGATACTCTCAATAGATGCTGAAAAAGCATTTGACAAAGTGCAACATCCTTTCCTTATCAAAACTCTTCAAAGTGTAGGGATAGAAGGCACATAACTCAATATTATCAAAGCCATCTATGAAAAACCCACCGCAAGTATCATTCTCAATGGAGAAAAACTGAGAGCTTTTCCGTTAAGGTCAGGAACACGGCAGGGATGTCCGCTATCACCACTGCTATTCAACATAGTACTAGAAGTCCTAGCCTCAGCAATCAGACAACAAAAAGAAATTAAAGGCATCCAAATCGGCAAAGAAGAAGTCAAACTATCGCTCTTTGCAGATGATATGATACTATATGTGGAAAACCCAAAAGGCTTCACTCCAAAACTGCTAGAGCTTGTACAGGAATTCAGTAAAGTGTCAGGATATAAAATCAATGCACAGAAATCAGTTGCATTTCTTTACACCAACAACAAGACAGAAGAAAGAGAAATTAAGGAGTCAATCCCATTTACAATTACACCCAAAACCATAAGATACCTAGGAATAAACCTAACCAAAGAAGCAAAGTATCTATACTCAGAGAACTATAAAGTACTCATGAAAGAAACTGAGGAAGACACAAAGAAATGGAAAAATGTTCCATGCTCATGGATTGGAAGAATAAATATTGTGAAAATGTCTATGCTATCTAAAGCTATCTACACATTTAATGCAATGCCTATCAAAATCCCATCCAATTTTTTCAAAGAAATGGAACAAATCATCCTAAAATTTACACGGAACCAGAAAAGACCTCGAATAGCCAAAGGAATATTGAAAAAGAAAGCCAAAGTTGGTGGCATCACAATTCCAGACTTCAAGCTCTACTACAAAGCTGTCATCATCAAGACAGTATGGTACTGGCACAAAAACAGACACATAGATCAATGGAACAGAATAGAGAGCCCAGAAATAGACCCTCAACTCTATGGTCAACTAATCTTCAACAAAGCAGGAAAGAATATCCAATGGAAAAAAGACAGCCTCTTCAACAAATGGTGTTGGGAAAATTGGACAGCCACATGCAGAAAAATGAAATTGGACCATTTCCTTACACCACACACGAAAATAGACTCAAAATGGATGAAGGACCTCAACGTGAGAAAGGAATCCATCAAAATCCTTGAGGAGAACACAGGCAGCAACCTCTTCGACCTCAGCCGCAGCAACTTCTTCCTAGGTACAACGCCAAAGGCAAGGGAAGCAAGGGAAAAAATGAACTATTGGGACTTCATCAAGATCAAAAGCTTTTGCACAGCAAAGGAAACAGTCAACAAAACCAAAAGACAACTGACAGAATGGGAGAAGATATTTGCAAACGACATATCAGATAAAGGGCTAGTATCCAAAATCTACAAAGAGCTTAGCAAACTCAACACCCAAAGAACAAATAATCCAATCAAGAAATGGGCAGAGGACATGAACAGACATTTCTGCAAAGAAGACATCCAGATGGCCAACAGACACATGAAAAAGTGCTCCACATCACTGGGCATCAGGGAAATACAAATCAAAACCACAATGAGATACCACCTCACACCAGTCAGAATGGCTAAAATGAACAAGTCAGGAAATGACAGATGCTGGCGAGGATGTGGAGAAAGGGGAACCCTCCTACACTGTTGGTGGGAATGCAAGCTGGTGCAACCACTCTGGAAAACAGCATGGAGGTTCCTCAAAAAGTTGAAAATAGAGCTACCTTATGACCCAGCAATTGCATTACTGGGTATTTACCCTAAAGATACAAACATAGTGATCCGAAGGTGCACGTGTACCCGAATGTTTATAGCAGCAATGTCCACAATAGCCAAGTTATGGAAAGAACCTAGATGTCCATCAACAGATGAATGGATAAAGAAGAAGTGGTATATATATACAGTGGAATACTATGCAGCCATCAAAAGAAATGAAATCTTACCATTTGCGACGACATGGATGGAACTAGAGCGTATTATGCTTAGCGAAATAAGTCAACTGGAGAAAGAAAACTATCACATGATCTCCCTGATATGAGGAAGTGGAGATGCAACGGGGGTGGGTGTTAAGGGGGTAGGAAAAGTAAAAATGAAAGAAGATGGGATCGGGAGGGAGACAAACCAAAAGAGACTCTTAATGTCATAAAACAAACTGAGGGGGGTTGGGGGGAGAGGGGTTGGGAGAGGGTGGTGGGGTTACATTATATGTTTAAATAAAGCTTAAATTAAAAAAAAAAAAAAGATTGCCACCTGAGGGATGGGCATGCAAAATAGTCTGCTCTCAAAGCCAAGGTAGATTTCAGGTTCAAGACCCACAGAACTATAGTAAGTGAAAATATTTTTAATGGGCACTTGAGTATTCACTGGAAATAGCCTCAGAATGGATGGAGAGCGCAGACCAAAATGTCCGTTGTCCAATCTTTCCATAAAAGCAGTTTGAATGCATACTTTACAAGCAAAAAAAAAAAAAAAAAGGCCTCAAATAAACAACCTAACTTTATATATGCATCAAGGATTTAGAAAAAGAATAAACCAAGCCCCAAGTTAGCAGCAGAACAGAAATTAAAAAAGGGAAGAGTGGAAATAAATGATATAGAGATTAAAAGGACAATAGGAAAGAAATCAGCAAAACTAAGAGCTGTTTTTTTCTGTCTTGATTTGTTTTGTTTTTAGAAAGAGAGAGAGAGAGAGAGAGAGAGAGAGAGAGCATGCATACACGCGTTCCTGCACAGGTGGGGAAAAGGGAGAGGGAGAAAGAATTTTCAGCAGGGTCCATGCTAGAACCCTGAGATCATGACCTGAGCTGAAATTAACCGACTGAGCCACCCAGGCCCCCCCAAGAGCTGGCTTTTTTGAAAAGGTAAACAAAATTGACAAACCTTTAGCTAGATTAAGATAAAGGGAAGACTCACATAAAATCAGAAATGAATAAGGAGTCATTAGAACTGATAACAGAAATACTAAGGATCGTAAGAAACTTCTAGGAACAATTATAAACCAACCAATTAGATAGCCTAAAAGAAACGAATACATTCCTAGAAACACACAATCCATCAAGGTGGAATCATCCAGACTTAGAAAACCTGAACAGACCAATTACTTACAGAAAGATTCAATCAGTAATCAAAAACCTTCCAACAAAGAAAAATCTCAGAGCCAGGTGAATTCAGTGATGGATTCCACTAAACACTTACATCACTTGAGGATACAAGCGAAACATTTAAAGAATTGATACTGTAACTTAGTAAAATTGATACATCAGTAGACTCATCAGTTATGAATATGCAATTCTCTGTTTGGATAACGGCACAGGTGACTCCTTGCAAGGCCCTGATAACGTCCAAAGCCATTTTATTTTGGAGAACTCCTGGTGGAAAACGTCACTGATTTGGGATATCATTGTTTTAACCTGTGTTTTCTCTTGCATCTATGTCCTGTGCGGCCAGATAGGGCCAAAGGAGCCAGCTCCAGGCTAGTAAAACCCCTTGCCGGCCACACGGGGCAAACTGTGGGAGGGGGCGGGGCATGAGATTGTAAGAGCAGGTCAGGACCTGTGGAGCGTGGAGAAAGGTCCTGGAGAGGCTGACCCCAGAGCTGAGATCTGAGGAACTGGACGTTCCATCCCCTTCCTCTGTTCAGAGAATGTCGGCTCCGCTTGCCTTCTCCACGCTCAGAGGTTGCTCCGAGGACATGGCCTTGAGACCCCGATGTGGTGTTGAGGCTCTGTGGACAGATACAGGACTGAACCCTGGTAAGTCCTCTATATAAACTTTAAAATTTAGCAGGCAGGGTGGAGGTCGTGTTTTTGCCTCTGCAGAACACAAACCTCGTAAGTTCCAGCTTCTTAAAGCTGCCATCCACCTATTTGTGATTTTTTTTTTTAAGATTTTATTTATTTATTAGAGAGAGAGAGTGAGCACAGGCAGAGAGGCAGAGGGAGAAGCAGGCTCCCTGCCGAGCAAGGAGCCCGATGTGGGACTCGATCCCAGGACGCTGGGATCATGACCTGAGCCAAAGGCAGCCGCTTAACCAACTGAGCCACCCAGGCGTCCCCCCACCTATTTGAAATAGCCTGCCTCTTTCTTTGGTGTCTCCCTGCCTTCCACTTGGGAGGGGGAGGGCAGCTACAACAGGGGAGCCCCCAAGAAGGGTGCAAACTAACAGTGGAATCTAAAAAACACTGCAAACGCGTAGAGTGGATAGTAGAAGTGATTGCCAGGGGCTGGGGTGGGGGGTGGGGGAAATAGGGAGAGGCTGGTAAATGGCTACAAACTTTGTGTTGTAACTGAGGTCTGAGGATATAATGCATAACATGGTGACTACAGTTGACGTTATTGTATTGTGTAATTGAAATTTGCTAATAGAGTCAAACCAAGCGTGCTCCTACGAAACTGTACATGTAATTGGTGATGGATGTGTTAATTAACCCGAAGGTGGGAATTCTTTTGCAAGGTATACGTATATCAAATCATGACCTGGCACACTTGAAATAAGACTTTATTGGTCAATGACACTACAGCGGAGCTGAAACAACAAAAAACCCTCAAACAATCCAAATGCATGTGTGGCTGAAATTGGCCCTCTGGGTGTGGTTTACTTATCGCGCTCTAGCCTCCCGCGTTCTCCTGTTTTATTAATGAGGAACCCCAGCCCAGTGCTCTCTGGGAGACCGCGGTCTCCCACAGTGCCAGGATTTCTGTGTGGTTGCTGCTGGGTGTTGAACCTGGGGGACTGCGTTTCTCTCGCTCTTTGTACGGTATGTTCTTTCTCCTGCCAGAAGCGGAAACAGAACGCGAACGGAGGTGTTTTTTTGTTTTTTTTTTTTTTTGTTCATGTTTTGTTCACGTTCACCACAAGCTGTTGCTTAGATATGTTGAGCTGAATCAGATCAAAGGAAATTGAAGAGCTCCAGTCCATTTTCTTAGTTCTAAGCTCAACATTCTTTCCCGACTTAACATTATTCACCAAGACCCGGAAATAGAATCTCAGAGGGGTTCCCCAGGTCCGACCCCAGATCAAGTCAGGGATAGAGGTCCAGAAAAATGCAGGTTACAACAAAAAAAGGCAAAACCAACTCTCTCCCCCCCTCATCCTCCAACTAAACAGAAACAACCAAATGGTCATGAAAGACACAAGAAAACCTCACTAAATCTACTTTTAGAAGAATACCTTTCTTTCTACTTTTAAAAGAATGCTTTTCTTCAGTGCTTTCGTCTGTCACCCAAGAGGTAGAATTCTTGACTTAATTATCGACCAGTGGTAATTGTTGTGGATGCACTTAGCCAAACCTGGGGTCTGGGGTTCCAATAGAGCATTTAGCCTTCTATTTCTCTGCGTTGCTTCTGTTCTTCTGTGGTAGCCCGAGGATGTGACTCGGGTAGCCACACATGTTATATTTGCTGGGGGTGATGTTGGACGTCAATGGTAATCTCTTAGGAAATGTTACCTTTATATTATTCCATTTAGAAAGATTTCCAGGTATTCTATGAGAACTCAGAGAAAAAATAAATTTCAATCAAGACATACACACCTACAAAGTTTAAAAGTGTAAAATATAAACATATGAGAATCAAAATGATTTATTCATCGTTTCAGCTTTTAGGTAAAACATGAATGTAAAATTAGCAAATTAAAATAGATTGATATCTCATCTGGTTAGTAACATAGTATTAAAAGCTCAGTAAAGTCCATTAATTATTTTTACTCCCCCTATGACTAATTCTTGTTTATAAGATGGCCTCTAAGGGAAGGAAATACAGAGCCATCTATTGCCACCAGGCAGAGATTCTGTGACTTTTTAAGCACCGGGTGGAGTCTATGAGCCACATTAACATCTGATCAGGATAGTTTTGGGTCATAATTAAAGTCACTGAAACAGGGTGTGCTCTACAAGAAGGACAGCCTGTTATAATAATGGTTAGAACAAGGCATAAAAATCCCTCATCTGACTTCCTCTTGGGTGTTTTCTATCAAAACTCCCACCTGCTGCCTCACTTTTTATCATATCATTACTCAGAAAAATGATTGTAGTGTGACTTGAGGTAAAGCCTTTTGAATTTTCATTAAAAGAAAAAAATAGGTATGAAAGGAAAAAAATCATTGTCAGTAATATCACTTTCACTTTTTCTTAAAAAGGATTTGAATAATTTGGGAGAAATGGACTGATTGTGTCATACTGGGATTTCAATATTAAATTACATCACGTCGGAACTGAATGGAATTGCCATTTTTGAAAGTCAAAAAGAGTAGAATAGCAGCAATTTCATATTATTCAACTTAATGAGAACAGTTGTGCATTGATTTTTTTTTTTATGTCAGGCACTCTGCTATATAAAATCCATATTTTCTTATTAATCTTCATAATAATCATATGAGAAGCAGTAGTAATCTCCATCTGTTCCTTCCCCCCATTTTTGCCAAAGCCACCTCAGGTGGACTTTGCCAGGCAAATGAAGTTTCCAGATCAATCCCCTTTCCACTCGCTGACCTTGCATCTCCTACCAGATCCCCTTACCTCTGATCTCTTTATAGAAACGTTTGTAGTCCTACTGCTTAAGATAATAGTCATTGTTATTGTCATACCTACTTGAGAGGTAGAGAAATGGAAGCTCAGGGATTGAGGAAGGAAGAAAGTTGGAACATAACTGAGGCAGGATTTCAAATCCAGTTTTCTGGACTCAAAATGTTGAGTGCCTTCACCAATGTCATCTTTCTCTCTCTTTTCTTCTTGGTGACACAAATTTACTATTTATTCTTTGAGGGAAAATTTACACAAACTGAAATGCATTCATGTTAACAGCATTATTAAATGAGTTTCTGAAATGCATGTATCTGTATAATGCAGCTCCCTATCAATATATAAAGTATTATCATCCAGAAATTTCCCTTGTGCCCCTTCAGTCAATTTCCTCCTCCCCCCCACCCACCTCAACACAGTGTTCTTTTTTTTTCCACCATCGATGAGTTCTGCCTGCTTCAGAACTTCATGTAAATGTAAACATATGGTATGTACTCTTTTGTCTCTGTTTTATAACCCAATTACTTGATACCAAGTACAATGGAGGTGACCTAACCCATTCTGGCCAAATTGTTGAATTTACCTTGTTTGTAAAGTCAGTGGAGATGCATGGAGATTGGTTGCTCTGTCCTTGTTTTTGTATGATGTCCAAGATAGAAGGGATCACCAACTACCTGAAACAAGTGGTTCTCAAATATTCCTATGCTTCGGTGTCCCCGGGGAAATCTGCTATAGGTGAAGTATTCTGGTTCTCTTCCCCGAAGATTCCAAACTGAAGTCTGGGTTGCTTCTAGAAAGTTCTGCTTTTCAATAAGCACCCCAGGTGGGGCCAGTGAGAAACTTCAGGAAAAAGCTTGGCTAAACATTAACATAGTCTAACTACCTTATTTTATTTGTAGATGAAGAAAGGTAAGTCACTCTGAAGATGTAAATTTACTTCTCTGCCTGTAGTATTGGTGCAGGGACTAGAACCTGGGTCTTCATACTTGCTATTATTTTTCTTAATAGCATGCATGAACTGGGGTGGGGAGCTGAGGGGGGAAGGGACAGAAGGAAAGGGAAGAGACAATCTTAAGCCAGCTTCACACCCAGCATGGAGCTCAATGTGGGGCTTGATCTAAGAATCCTGAGATCATGACCTGAGCCAAAATAAAGGATCAGACAATGCTTAAGGGACTGAGCCACCCATGCTTCCTTTTACTCCTAATTAAGTATAATGATTCCTAAGCTTTAGCCACAGACTCCAGAAATACATACATACACATATATATAGCTTTACTGTAGATTTACTAAACATACTCATACATACAATATTACTCAAAAAGCATATGCTTTTTACAATATGCAATATTACTCAAAAAGCATATTTGAAAGTACTACTGAATTCAGAATCGTGTTTTCCTTATGTATTTTCTTCATCAGCCTATGGAGTTTAAGTGTTAAATAAGGTTCCTCATAACCTGAGCAGAGTCGGAGCCATGGTCTAGGGTCCTACTATCTCTGGCAGCTGCTGCATCATTTATAATGGTCAAAAGTAGATGCTGTAATTAGGCCTTTACTTGCCATCTTAACTTAGATCAGCTGGGGACATTAGAAATCAGCTAAGGCCTGAAAGCAATCACGGTGAAGACTGGATGAGACTTCTAATGATATCTTCAAACAGAATGTTTCCCAGAAGTCACCATTTCCAGACTAGCCAGGATTGGAAACCCCAACTTCAGCTTTTTAACATATACACATACATTACATCCTCTGCAAGAATGGACCTAAGGGTGCCCAGGTGGCTCAGTCGTTAAGCATCTGCCTTTGGCTCAGGTCATGATCCCAGGGTCCTGGGATCTAGCCCCACATCGGGCTCCCTGCTCTGCAGGAAGTCTGCTTCTCCCTCTCCCACTCCCTGTGCTTGTGTTCCTTCTCTCTCTGTGTCTGTCAAATAAGTAAATAAAATCTTAAAAAAAAAAAAAAAGAATGGACCTAAAACAAGCCTGATCCTTGGACCTCTTAAGACATGCTGTATGTTGATAAAGACTTTGGATTCATCCAAAGACCTACTGGGATGGTTTTGTAGCAATCCCATGCATGTGGTGAATGGACAGACTGAGCAAGAATCTCCAGATGAGGAATATGGAAAGAGGGATATGGGAATTAGATGGGGAACATACAAAATCTCCCTCTCCCCATGACCCCCTACACCAATGCCGTGGGAGTGGAAAATGTGAACTGCTTGTACTTGGTACAATGTTGATATTGTATGTGGGGCTGTACCTGCATTTACATAGGAGATTTGCAGAGCTTCCCCTTCTGTCTGGGAGCATGCCGTATAGTCCTCTGTCAGTGCAGCTATCTCTATCAGTTGTCATGGGTGAGTCCATAACCTATTTTTGTATCCTTTAACTGTGCCTGTTGGTGTCTTTCCATCAACCATGTTCCATGGTCCTGTGGTGACAACCATGTACTCATACACCTCTGGTCAGACCAGGCAGGATGGGAGGGAGTAAAGTCAACAATAATGGTAGCCATTTGGACAAGTCACATCTACCTACTTCTGCAAGTCTCTAAAAAATTAAGTTCGGATCTTAGGATGTCTACTTAGGATGTCTACTGGTGCCCTTGTAGCAGCCTTTTCTGAAGCCAGGCCTTCAGCCCCCAAATCTATTTACTCTATATTTCTCTTCTATCCTCTTGATACTCACTTTCTTGATCAGCATTTGGTTTGTTAGTCTGTATTTTGTGGACATCTGTTGTTTGGGCTTCTAAGCCAATCCGGGAAGCCCTTTTCTTTTGATGTGGTGTGAATGGTTTAGATGACCTTCACAATGCTTTATACCAGGCAATCAGAGTTACAGAATACAGAGATACTGTGATGTCAGGAAAGGAGCTTGACATTTTGAGTCAAGATGACCTGGGTTCAACTCTTGCCTTAGTTATGTTTAAACTGTCATCCTCAAATCCTCTGAACTTCCATTTCTCCATCTGTCAAGACTTGAAGTGTGGCACACCCCTCTGCCACTGCCTGCTCTCAGCAGTAGAGCTCAAAAGGACTTCCTTGTTCAAGCTGGTGCCTCCCTTCCCTGCTTCCTTAGTTAATTGTGCTTCAAGGGCCTGGCCAGGAAGTGCCCCAGTGTGCCCTGAGATCTTCACATTCCCTTCCTACCAAGACTTCAGCACAGCATGAAGAGTTTTTTTTTTTTTTCTTTTTTTTGTTTATTAGTTAGAGAGAGAGAGAGAGAGCGAGCACAGGCAGACAGAGAGGCAGGCAGAGGCAGAGAGAGAAGCAGGCTCCCCGCCGAGCAAGGAGCCCGATGTGGGACTCGATCCCAGGACGCTGGGATCACGACTGGAGCCGAAGGCAGCCACCCAACCAACTGAGCCACCCAGGCGTCCCAGCATGAAGAGTTTTGAGGTGCTATCGTAACCATAAAGAAAGAAGAGTTGCTCCTTGAATTGATACTGAGAAGATTCCATGCAAAAAAATCTGCCTTTTCAAATTTTCGTATGTTAGATTTCTGTCAAGTTAGTTATTAGGAAATGAAGGGCTGCATTTTGGTAGGACCTTAGAAATGACTCTCATTTTCATGGGGGAAATTGCCTGAAAGCCTAAACTAACCACTTACCACTCATTACAACCCAAACTTGAATTTAGAAATAAGGGTTATCCACTTGAAAACAAACAAACAAACACAGTAAAGCCCTGTGGTGCTTAGCCACTTGAGTTGCTTCTAGCCACCAATGTAAAGAAATAACTTTTTCTTTTTTCTTTTCTTTCTTTTTTTTTTTTTAAACTGCTGAACATCTCTCTACCTCAACCTTGCTCTTAAGTTCCGTATCTCCCTCTGATGCTCTGTATTTATTTCAGAATATTTTGCAAGCCTTTTCGTACTTTCTTGCCCTGATCCTGCCCTCATCTTATGTAACTGGCTACCTAAAAAGGAAAAATAAATCATACTGAAGTGTATTGAGGACAAATGACTTACGCAGATATCAGAGGATTGTTATGAAATCAAGTTAGACCATATAGATTAACATAAAATCAGATCTAATAGTCTTAGAAGGATTTTGGCATAATTTTAAATTTTAAGTGTCCTGAAAAGATTATTCTAAGCATTAATGACCAGTTTTTTGAATACTGGAAAACAATGTGATTGCTTGATTTTTGTTTTGTTTTGTTGCATGCAGCCTAGATGACCCCTTGAAAAGAAAAGCCACACACAAAGTGGATCAGACAGTTTGCACAGATAAAAAGAAACATTAATGTGGCTGGAAATATCCCAACTAAAGAGCTTATTTCTGAGAGATGGGTAAGAATTTTTTAGAAGAAATTTCTTTGAAAAACCAAATTGTGCTAGGGAGGAGAGTTATCAGATCATCTTGAGTTTTTGGAATCCTATAAATTGAGTGATCTAAATATAGGGAAAGTTGCTTTGTAAATGGAAAATGCGTTAGGGCCTTTTACTCCTATTCCCATGGGAGTGTATTGTTTGGGATATACATATTTGGGCCCATTTTTTGTTTGGTTTGAAAGGAGCTTGAAGACTAAAGAGCAGAGTTGATTCTGCTTTGATTATTGTGCCAACGTACTTTTATTTGATGCAAGCCTAGTGACTCCTACTAATCAGGAGGCAAATGTGCTTCAGTAATGAGAGATTTTTCTAGATGAAAGGGGAAATATATGACAGCCTTAGGTTTTCTGCCATATCTTTAAATGAATGTAAAAATCTCCTTTCTAGGATGCTACATTGACTCTGGGGGTTTAAATGCAGTTTAGAGAAGAGCCTCCAAGTGTCAGGGAACTTCCAGAATGCATTACACCTTAATTTATATATTAATTTAAAAACTACATTCTTAATTTAATTCAGGGTACCACCAGCAGGAAGGAAGGAAGAAAAAAATAGATGGATTTCAAAATTGCCCAAATGGGGGACTGTGATACTGAAGGAAGTGTTGCCTTTATTATAGTTTGAGATGCATTTGAGCTAACGACACATTTCAGTTCCATGGAACTATAAATGCCATCTGATTTTTCTCAGAGGATCAATTAAAGTTTCCCAACAGGACATGAAAAGGAAAATATTCTGAAGCTTGTCTGGGGGACAGAATTATATAATTTCAGGACTGGAAGGAAAAAGTGGGGGAAACACATTGAGACAGGCACCTAGCATGGGTCAGGAAGTAAGCTCTGTGCTCAGAACGAACCCTTGTGATTAATCCTCCTGGCCACCTTACCAGCTTCATGTTGTTATTCTTATTTACTGATGAGCTGAAGGTCAGAGTAGCCTTCCCAGAGTCAGAGTTAGTAAGCATGTGAGAAGACCCTTCACTCCTTACTACCTTTGTCTAAGAAGGCACAGAAGTCTGTCAAACCCCCAGGCTTAGGGTGGAGTGGTTGAAACAAACTGGGTTTTCATGGGCCAACAGACCTAGATGCTCAGGGATGAGTCCTTTGTATATGTGTGTCCCAAGCTCCTGGCTTTCCTGGGTAGCCCACTCCACAGGACAAAACTTAGGTGAGATCCCGCCCACTAAATTAAGTTCGTTAGCCTTATCTAGTGCTTTAATTCCAACCTGTGGACTACTGATGGAGTACTGGTTCCCCATCTAGCTCTTTTTCCTATTTCCTCTCCTAGTTGTCCTAGGGCTATTCGGCCCGTTTCCACCCCCAAGTTTCCTCTGAAAAGCTGATAATAGCTTGAGCCCTTTCCAGTGTCCCAGTCTCCAATGTCTGAATGTTTCCCAAAGAAAAGGCCCATCATCCAAGTCTGCTGTGCATGAGAACCTCTAGTAAATAATTGTCTTTGGAAAGTGAGACCATTTGTGTTGTCTCATCTTCAGCAATGCTTCATTAAATTGGGCCCCAATATATCAAGCTTCCTAGAGCTCTCCTCGGGCAGACTTGGTTTTCAGAGAGGCTAACTGATATTTTTTCCCCAAAGGCTCCCAGCAAAGAAATGATGGAGTTAACTACCATTGCTCAGTGCTGCAAATGAGCAGGATTGTAACTAAGTTCCCAGACTGACATTCATTCATTCATTCAAAATACACCTTTTGAATTCCTATAGGTGCCAGGAGTTCTATTTGCTTGGTATATATCAGTGGACAGAAGCCATGAGCCATTAGCTAAGTCTAATCCATATTCAATAGGAAAAGCCTTTAAGTCTTTGAAGACCGTTATCTTTTTACCATCAAGTCATCTCTAGGCTTACAGGCTTAAAATATCCAGTTCTTTCTGCATATCATGTGATGTCCTCATCCCTTAGAGGGAGCTTCATTAGAATATATGTGCCAAAAGAGAATGTGCTGTATTGTTTTGCTCATCTTTATATCCCAGTGTCTAACAAGTAGCATTACAATATATAGTCAAAAAGTAATATGAATACATCTTATTTCTGAAACTGTTCTTGTTGGGCTGGCATTTGGTCTGCATCACTTTCAGCTAGAATTAATAGATTTCCTGAATAATGCTAGGATATCTTTTACATTATGGGAAAAGACTGATCATAAGGTGTTGTTTTTAAGGAGATGACTTATTAAGAGTATAAGTGGACTAGCCAGGTCAAAGGTAGGCATTGCCAGAAAAATTAAGCTTAAAACTGCAGGTGAATCCGAGATCCTAGAACCAGGGAAAAAGAGAACTACAACACATCAGAAAAGGTTTGCAGGTATTTGGAACTTTAGGTTTATATGTCTGAATGAGGAATTTTCCAAAGGAACGAACTCCATTATAAATGATCTTATTACCAGCACTAGATCTTGATATGTAACTCTTACCAGCAGAACCTATCATTTCTGCATGAATATATTTTAAATACATATTTTAACTAAATATTGTTTTCTCCTTTGAACGCTTGACATTTATTGCCAATGCCAATTATTTGTTTACTATTATACTGTCCTCTAGCCACTCTTAAAATACTATATGGTTTCATATCATTGTATGATTTCACTTTGTATGTTTTGTCTCCTTAAGCAGAGGGATGTTACCTTTTATAAGAAGCACAAGTTTTTTCACATCTTTAATGGGTCTCACAAAGTCTACAAGAATGTTGTTGTATTAGTCAGGCTGGGTCAAAATGCTATAACAAACAGACCTACAGATCTATAATGGTTTAAACACACCGCATCTTATGTCTTATATCTTATCCATTTAACCAAGCCTGGTGTGGCCGTTCATGAACAAGTGAATTCAGTGCCAGAACTTTCAGCGTCTAGTTCCTACCTTCCCTGGGGTTTGATTGCTTCCTGCATCAAGCTTGCAGAAGCTGAAAGGGTTTAGAGGAGTCACATCCCATTCTTAAAACCTGGCACACAAACATAATTTCCAGTCAGTGTTATTGGAGAGATGAGTCACGTGGCCACAACAGCCTCATAGGGGACCGGGGGATGTAGTACTTTCCCGACCAGCCACTTCCCAGACAAGCTGGAACTCTTTGTCAAGACAAGGCAAAAATGGATTTTGATGGGCAGCTAGCTGTCTCTGCTAAGTGCAAAGTGGGGTTTAACAAATATTTGTTGATGTATTTATATCAGCAGTAAAGATTAAATTGCTCTTATTTCTCCTTGGAACAGTGCTATTAAACATCTCATAGAAATTTGACAATAGCGGTGTGTACTACATTATATGCATTTCTTCAACGATGATTTGAAAGATTGCTGATGTTTATCTAGGGAGATGTGAAGCAATTTAATATTATTAATTGCTAACAAATGGATAAGATTTACCAGAATTGTCAAAGCTTAAAGCTTCAAATAATCATTCCTCACACAAGAAAATTTATTATGCCATTATGCTTATTTCTATCAGGGTTCCTATAGTGCAATCACTGTGTGCAATAAAAATTTAATAGCAAATTTAATTTATCTTTCCCTCTAGTGGGGAAACATATTAGAGAATTCATTTGACACCAGGATCTTCTCCCCTTCTCTTTTTCTCACTTCTCCCCCTGAAATAGATAGGAATATATTTGTATCTTAGTATTAATTATACAGGAGCTGAGGAGAACAATGCTTGCTGCTGCCTGAAGGGAATTAGCTAGCCAGAATTAACTTTGTGGAGAACCAAGTGGACTTCCATTATACACATCCATTTTCAGTGGTTTATAAAGAATTCTGGAAAAAATCCATTTATATGTGAAAGCTTGCTTTTCACCGATTAAAGTAGAAAGTAATTTTGGCTTCTGAATATTAAAGGCAGACTGCTTGATAAAGGTTGGAGTTGGGGGCTATTTAGTTTATAAAGTACTGCACTGAAAATGAAGCTTTAGGTTTGTGAAGGTATAGCTTTTATGTGCAAAGCTTAACAATCTCGTTCCCTACCCCTCTGCTTGCCCCAAGAGTTACTTAGTTGGATCAAGAGGAAAACTGCTATAGGACAGAGAAAACACTTTTTCCATCACCAGGACTTTTTTCTTAATAGGGCCAGATTTGGTAGAAACTTTCTCAGCCTTGGTACAGTGGAATCTTTCTCTTGACTTTCAGAAAGATTTCTAGCTCTTGGGCCTAATTCACTAAGACAGAAGTCCTCTTGTATTATTGATTTTTCTGAAGCTTTGGTCTCTCACAGGATTTGATAACACACCACAACTATTTTTCTCACACTGAACAACTACCAAAGTTTTGTTTGAGTTTTGGGTAAGAGGCTGAACATGACAAAATATCAGTGAACCTATTTCTAATGTCTAAGTGAGGCTGTATGTATACTTTTAAATATGTTTTGTTCTTTTGATTGAACACTGAGGCTTGCTGAACTCAGGAGGGAATATAAAGCTGTCCCACCTCTCCCAGGAAGAATTTCTGAACCCTGGTTATGACTTCAACATGCCTCCATTGACTTTCCACTGAGAGCACTTTCCCCTTGGATCACACCGAATGTATTTAATTTACGTGTTTACCAATGACTGTGGTTGTCCTGTTTCCTTATAGGCTTTGACATTAATGCCCTGAGGACAGTGTAACTAGTGTCCCAGAAGAAAGAGGATTTAGGGCTGACATTTATGGGATTTTGATACAGGACAGTAACTTGGGACTTAATAGTTTCTGAGTAATTTTCCCGTCTTTCCCTTAATACCTGAATGTAACAGCCAGTCAAGAAAGAGTGAGCACGCCGCCAAAATTGAACTGCCTTCCCCATCCATCTTCTGAGGGCACTCTTCTGGAACCTCATAAATTGTGTTTAGCCTCGGCATACCATCCAGTGGGGCTTCCCCTGTAGTCATGGTATATTCCTGTAGACCCATGTCTCAAGTCTTCCCGTCGATCCTTAGGGCTCCCTAGAGCAGATTTTCTTTCTTGTGTTGCTGATTGCTGTTACATAGAGTTCCAGTCCTTTGGCATCATTGTCCACATTGTGTGCAACCAACCAATGTTTAAAGGGTGTTTAAATGTGCTTGTCTCTGTATGAACACCTGGCTTTATTCCAAAGACCTAAGAGACCTATCTGACTACTTTTCTCCTTGAACTGATTCCTTCATCCCCCCCCAAAAAACCCCTCCCCCTCCCCACCCCCAACACCTCCACCCCTCCCCCAACTGGTCTTAAGTCTCTCCACTGGGTATAAGTAATTGAAACCTGCTCAAACTAGTCCGTGGGGGAAGGATGTGATTGTTTGCAGATTAGAAGAGGCTGGAGAGGTATAGGAAATGGCAAGTCCGGAACTCCTCCTCCCATCTTTCCTGGGCTTCTGGGAGCTCCCATCTGAGGCTTTCTCTGTATTTGCTTCATTTTCGTCTATGGAACAACATTCTCAAGATCACCTTTTTCATTTTCCAAATTAACTTGCAAGTAACTTTGCGTGGTTCCGACTGCAGCCCTGACTCTACATGGATATTTGCTTTAATCATCTGCCCTCAACCACATTTGGTCTTGATGTGCTTTTATTCAAATTTTGAAGTGCAAGTAATCTGTAGCCTGTCACCTACAATCTTCTGTGGTTAGTCTGTTAAAGGTAGTTGACCTCGTTGACTAGGACTAGGTGATTTACTTTATAATTTCTAGCCATGAGTACTTTCATTATTGGGGGATTTTTAAAAGAAAAACTACAGAAAAACAGGAAAGGTTTTGCCAAATGTATTTAGGTAGAAATGAAATAAAGGAAGACTTTTTGTTTGTTTGTTTATTGTGTTCTGAAAAATTCTCTGGGTAGAATCTAATTTATAGTCTGAATTTAAATTAGTGATGTAATTTGTATAATAGAAGCCCCACCCCCACCCCTTTCACTAAATGCATGTTGGATAAATATTTAAATAATAGTGTCTTGAAAGACTTTAATGCTAAATCTGCCCAGGGTACCATATTTTTCAGGCTGCCCACAGTTGCATTTGGCTCTCCCAGTAAGCTCCAGCCCCACATTATCTCTAGAAGCTATGTTAGCAATTGGCCCAGCTTCCTGCGTAAGGGGATTTAACCCCTGCTGCCCTGAATGGCTGGCCACGTCTCTCCCCTGGTCAAGGAAGGACAAGGGGTGGGAGGAAGAGGAGCTGCAGCAGGGGACCACCTTTTGTCTCAGCGGGGACGGCAACTGCCACCCTCCCCCGGTCACGGGAGAAGAGACCCCTGGACTGAACAGCGGTTGGTCCTCAGCCAGGCTGTTCTGTTTGTGTGATTTCTTCGCAGTAGGACACCTTCCTGTGGAGCCACATGATGCCTTCTGATTTGGTTAGCATTAATTTGGGCAGCATTAATCTAAAGAGCATGTTTAATAGCCTGAGCATGGTTATTTATATGGATGTGTCTTTCCTTTTCTTCTTTTTTTTTTCCCCTGTAGCTTCTGAACTTTCATGCTGGAGGCCTTGAGTTTGCTCTAGCCTCGGTTAAGCCTGCGGCTCTGACTCTCCTCCCAGAGGCTCTGTATCTGGAGTTGCAGCCCGCCTGATGCTTCTCTCGGGCATTCTAACCCAGAACAACTGCCTGCTGTCAGTGTGGAAGGAATGCATGTGGCCCAGAGGGGAAAGCAGGCAGTGGCACCTCTAGGCAGGCAGACTGCCTTGTTCACTAATGGTTGCCACATGGGGTCAGATGTCTCTGCTCCCCAGAACAGTACCTTTCCGGGAGGGGCAGGTGGTCTCAATATGCCAGTGACGGATTGCATTGTGGGAGAATTCCTGGCTGAGGTGGCTGTCAAGTGCACTGAGAGCCTCTGTCATCCATGCAGGGAGAGTGAGCAAAGGGCTGACCTTCGAAACCCTGCACAGTTTTTCCCAGACTTGATGTCACTTGCTATTAGCATCGACAGCACATGGTGGTAGATCTTTGCTGCTTCTGACGTTCCTGTTCCATTCAAGCTTACCCAAGCTCTTCTCCCAGCCAGCATTTCAGACTCAAGCAAGTCTCAACACCCTCTGATTCCTCCCTTTCCCACAGACTTCATCCCCGCAGTCACCCTCATTCCTCCTGGCACAACATTACTTTGTGGACAACACCCTTTCCCAAGACAGAGTCCTCTTCATCTCACCCAGCAAGGACTGAGAAGCAATTATAGGGAGCCAGTAAGAGGAGATTTTTACCTAAGAAGTCAATTTCTGTCCTTAATTCAGAGATGACTCTGGAATAAGGCTTCGTACGTAAGGGAAGTGCTCAAAGCCTTATTGCTTCTGGTCTAGACTGATTTCTTTTTCTGATGATTTGCATGGTGGTTTGGTGAGGTGCTGCTGCCTGGTACAGAATTTCTTATCTCTTGTAACCCCCCCCCCCCAAACTGGAAGGGTTTTGGATTAGAAGTGGAATTCAATCAAAAACAAAATAAAACAGACAATAGGAAAAGAATTGTGGGATGTAAATTCCAGCCACTCCACAAAATTCATTTTGTTTCATCTCCATGAAACTCTTGTTCTAGCTTTATACACTGATGCTATCTTCTCTACCAGCCATAGATCCTACCATTGTACTGTTAATATGCGACTTAAATTATTGTGTAGCCTTAAGCTCGTTTCTAGGTCCTTAACTATTGCAAACACCCCCACCTCTAAGTTGGGGTGTAAGGGCTTTGGAGGCAAAGGCTGTATTTTATTTTAATTTATTTATTTTTAAAGATTTTATTTATCTATTTATTTGACAGAGATCACAAGTAGGCAGAGAGGCAGAGAGAAAGGAAGGGAAGCAGGCTTCCCACTGAGCAGAGAGCCTAATTCCGGGCTTGATCCCAGGACCCTGAGATCATGACCTGAGCCGAAGGCAGAGGCTTAACACACTGAACCACCCAGGCACCCCCAAAGGCTGTATTTTACCTGGAACAACCTGAGGATGGAGTGGATGGAGCTCTGAGTGATTATACAGAGCCTCAATTAAAAACCTCAAGGCTAGCACAAGAGAAAGCATATTATTAGAGTGTTAGTAATGTTATGAAAAACATTATTGATTTATTTATGCCTCCATACCATTTTAAGAAAGTGATTGGAAACGGCTCATCTCTATATTTTCTATCTGCATGAATATAATGGGATAGATTTTAAAAAAATAAAGGTGAGGAAATGACAGCAAAGGGACAATGAAATTGGAAAAAATAGGATATAGAGAGAAGGTTTGATAACACGTAATGGATATCATAAGACACTATTCAGCTGCTGGAGATGAGCTTCAAATTTGGCTGTAAATTAACCAGCATCCACAACAAAGGGGAAACACAATCTGTTGCAAAAATTATGGTGCCCATTAAAATGAAAACTGAACAGAGTCAGGAAAAAGCAGCTCTTTCTGGTTCTGAGTTCCCAGTGACCTGCAACTCATGACTCCTGAGAAGAGGCACTGACTTCGATTCTGTCATTACTGGCATTTTATCATTGTCAACGTGTTCAAAAAGTGGCAAGTTTCTCAGTGTCCCCCAATGCATGCTAGTAGCTTAAAGTTCACTAGAAATAGTTGTATGAGGGCTCAAAACAGTATGCTGAATGGCAGTATTTTTCTTGCTGAAACTAGGAGTACGGTAATTTTATGTAGTTTGTATATCAATAGGCATTGGTAATCAAGCTGGGGGAGGACAGGTTTGACATTCACTAACCTTATGGGTGTATACTTGAGTATAAAACCATAAAATCTCTTCAAGAGAGGAACCCTGAATGTGGGTGTAAATATACAGGTAGGAAAATGATCCCATTTGAAATAAGTGCAAATAATTATAATGTAAACATTTATGACCATGTGCCACACCAGCAAATGAAGGAAAACATGGTCAAATCTTAGTTTATATGCACACTTAAAATAACCTCAAAGAAAAAAAGAGTAGAGAATGTTGGTTTATAGGTGTTGATGAATCCACACTTAGGAAATTGGATTGGTCCTTTTATTTTGTGTTCAATACCTTGACAGGCAGACTGGGTGGTCTTCTAAGCTTTCAGAATGTGGTGGGAAGCTGGGGAGAGAAAGGCATAACATGGAAAATATTGACCGAATTATAGTAGGCTAAGGGAAAGAGGGCATTTACTGAGGAAAAGGGGAAATAAGCCTGATGATGGGAGGGAGGAAAAAAAAGGACAGAGCATGGGGCAAGGAGAAAGAGAGGGAAGGAGATGGACACATGAGGGAGACAGAGGGAGCATGGGGAGGAGAGAAGACATTCTAACCCTTCAACAGAGGGCAGCAACTTAACTTTCATGCAGAAAGCGGTCAAGAATAAAAAAGCTTCCTCTTCAGAGAATAGGAGCTAAAGAGAAATGAGACTTTACCTTCATCAATCTTCTCTCTGCCTTTTAGATTTTGTCATGTTCCCGGGCTAAGTGGAACACTACAGGTGGAGGCCAGTCCTATCTAAAGGGAGAGCGGGAGACAAGATCATGTGTTCCAGAACAGTGGAGACAGGGCCCAGAGGTACTAGATTACCCACGGTCTCATAAGCTCTGATGGAGAGTCTGGATTTTGTTTTATAGTTTATGTGGTACCATCGTGGGATTTTACATAGGGGAGCAATGGAGTCACATTTGTATTTTAGAGCTATTACTTTGGCAGCATTATGAGAGATTGGAGAGGGCAATTATCAAGTTATTTGTTGCCCCAAAACTTTAAGTTCCTGATTCCTCATAAAAGGTTAACTCATTAGCCCAATATCTGCAGACTCCTCATGGTGATGTCTCCCTGTACCTGAGGTATTTCTGCCCTAGCTTTCCCTAACTCGGCTCTCACGAAATTAGTCTACTTATTCCTCAACTAGGTCTGCTGTATTGATGCTCTCTTCTCTTTTGGTGAGGCTCCTTCCACTTGGCTTTTCTAAGCTAAGCACTACCCAAACTTTAAAGCCCATGTCAAATGTATTTTCCTTTAAGGAAGCAAAATAAATTGGGAGAAAAGATCTGATCCCTGAGAACCACTGTATCTGGATGTCATACCAGCATTACTGTTTGTCAGCTAATTGTACAGTGTTACCCACTGGGATGTTGACATTGATACAGTTGAAATAGAGAACATTTTCATCACCACAGGGATCTCCTGTTGCTATTTATAGCTACATTCATCAGTTAATGAATGGATAAAGAAGATGTGGCACATATGTACAATGGAACATTACTAGCCATGAAAAGGAATAAAATCTTGCCATTGGCAATGATGTGGATGGGGCTAGAGTGTATTACGCTAAGAAAATAAGTCAGTCAGAGAAAGACAAATGCCATATGATTTCACCCATACATGCAATTTAAGCAAGAAAACAGATGAACATATGGGAAGGGGGAAAAAAAGAGGGAAGCAAACCATAAGAGACTCTTAACAATAGAGAACAAACTGAGGGGTGGGTGGAGGCTGGGCTAGATGGGTGATGAGTATTAAGGGAGGCACTTGTTATGAGGAGCACTGGGTATTATATACAAGTGATGAATCACTAAATTCTACTCCTGAAACAAATACTATATTATATATTAACTAACCAAAATTTAAATAAATATTTGAAGGAGGAAAAAACAGCTTTCCCACCCTTAGTATTTTTTTGATTAAAATTTTGCTAATTTTGCAATTTAAAGAGTCATGTAAGATCTGTAAACATAAGCTATTTATACCGTGTGTTTATGTATAAATACAGATTTATTTTTATTTATTAGTAAACTTTGATTTTTAGAGCAGTTTTAGGTTCACAGAAAAATTGAGTGGAGAGTATAGATCTCGTGTCCTCACACATGCACAACCTCCCCAACTATGAGCATCTCAGCCCAGATTGGTACATTTGTGAAAGTGGATGGACCTACATTAACACATTTTTAGCACCAATATACATAGTTTAAGGTGACCCTTGATGTTGTACATTCTATGGTATGGACAAGTGTATTATGAAAAGTATCCACATTACAGTTTGTGCTGAAAAGTTCATGGTCCTGAAAAATCCTCTGTGCTCTGCCTGTTCATTTTCTCCTCCCAACCTCTGGCTAAACCACTCTTTTTTTTTTTTTTATAGTTTTGCCTTTTACAGAGTGTCCTATAACTGAAGTCATACAGGATGTAGCCTTTTCAGTTCAGCTTTTCACTTGGTAATTTGCATTTAAGTTTCTTCCATGTCTTTTCTGGGCTAGGTAGCTCATTTTTTGATAGAGTTCATTTTCTTACTGAGTTTTAAGAGTTCTTTGTATTTTTTGGATTTTAGCCCTCTATTAGGTATGTTTTTGCAATTATTTCTCATACTCTATGACTTGTCTTTTGATTCTCTTGACATTGTCTTTCACAGAGTCTAAGTTTTTAATTTTAATGAAATCAAGCTTATCAATTATTTCTTTCACAGGATATACCTTTGGCTTTTTATCTAAAAAATTATCACCATATCCAAGATCATCCAGGTTTTCTCCTCAGTTACTGTGTTTTTTTTAAATCCAGAATGTCTATTTAGGTCATCTTTATATCTTTTATTTCTTTGTGGTGACTTTTTATATCTTTGCTGAGGTTTTGTATCTTTTTTTGTTTGAAGCCTGTATATAATAGTTCATTGAATCATTTTTTATCATGGCTGCTTGATGGAGAGTTTTGTCTTAAGATTTCTCTCATCTCAATATTATCTATTTTCTTTGGTCATTCCTTTTGAGAGCTACCTAGTCACTGGTGTGATGAGTGATTTTTTGATTGTAATCTGAACATTTTTGTATTTTGTTGTAAGACTGGGTTTTATTTAAGCCTTTGGTTTTAGCAAGCTTTCTTTATCTACACTGTGAGGAAAAGGGAGTGGTGCTGCCTGGTTACTGCCAGGTCGAGGTAGAAGTCCAGCTTCCCTATTTGTTTCTGTTTACACTTGATGGGGTGCACTCCTCTCACCACTAGATGAGACTAGAAGTTCTGGGTCTTCCCATAGTCTCTGCTCTCTTGTCAGGGTGGTGGCCTTGTTACTACTCGGTGATGATGAGGACCCGATTTTCTGGCCTCTTTCATCAGAGTAGGCCTCTGATGAAACTACCTCATAATTGCCAGGTGGAGATGAAGTTTAGGCTCCTTATAAGGTATGTACTGCTATCTTAGTGGGGGTGACTTAATACAAGCTGGTGGAGATAGAAGTTCAGACTCCTGATGGCTTTCCTGCCATCACCCTTGTGGGTATTGGAGTGTTCTGTTACTACCTTATGAGGGTGGAAGTCTAGTCTCCCCATTCAGTCATTGTTGGTACATGTGCGTGACACCCTAGTTTTCTCTCTGAGATTTGGCTGGAAGAGAGTAGCTATTGCTTGAAGTTTGTCTTGCTTGGCCACCCTTTCCCTTGTGACTCGGCTAGGGACTTTTGTTTGTTGGTGCTTTTGTCATCTGAGTATGTTGGTATTTCTGGGTTGCTGACCTCATGTGGGCTGGAAGATATTAGAGGAATACCTAGAGACCTCACCAGTGTGATATTCTATAGATCTCAAAGTCCCCAGGTGGTCTGCCTTATTCTCTCAATGTCTTCTGTTTGTTTTATATAAAATATCCAGGGTTACACTTATACTTAGTGAGTAGACTAGGTAACAGTTACCTATTCCATCTTCCTGGAAATGCAAATTTTGTATAATTTTTATGAAGTGTCTATGAAATAGATTGAGCTAAATAAAAGTGTGCCAGGATCATTTATTGAAACATTAACTTGTATTTCTCCTTCCTTTGTTCTCTTACCTTCCTCATTTCAGTGGGATTCTCTTTTTGTCAGGTCCCTGGGGACCTCACAAGCATTTTATTTTATGAATGAACCATGATGCTAAAGGTAGAATCCATAAAGGAGTTTTTAGAGTCTGAAGATAAACAAGAAAAGACTAGAGAAAATGATCAGAATGTAGCTTAATTTTGTGTCATATAAAAAATGGATTTATTTGGATAATGGAAGTTGGGGAAACTGGCCATTGGTTTGCTTGTTCAGTTTTTTTTTTTTTTTAAATTACTACCAATTTTCTCTTCTTCTGTTTTCAGTTTCTCTTGCCAGCCTTTCTGAATTTTTAGGAAATGCTTTTTTGTTTTCTTTAATGTATCTTACATAAATGTTATCTGTACTGCTACTAATATTGTAGTTTTCTAAAAATTAATCTCCCCATCTGATTATCAAACCTGAAAGTGGTCACAGTATTAGAAATATACCAGAAAAGGGATAAAAAGTATAAGTCAGATAACCATAGGACTTTTTTAAAAATTTATTTTTGTTGGTTTTTTTTTTTTTGCAGTAGAATAGCAACAATTATGCAAAGCATTACTTACATAAAAACATTGTATAAGCAGCATGTACTTTTGTGTGTTTTCATTCTATTTCAATTCCTGCAATTTAAAAATAAAACTTAGCCTTTCTCTTAAAATTAAAGACATGCCTGTGTTCATTGTGGAGAGTATGAAACTGTAAAAAGGTACAAAAAGCACACACAACGAAAACCTTTGATAATTTCACCCATTTACTCCACAGACAGAAGACAAAGTTTGTGTGAGAAGGCAAATGCCACTATGGGGTTCTATGGACAATGAGTCTAGTTCTCAGCCTTAAAATTACAGGCACTGGTTTTGTTAACACACTTGGAATGGGTCTGTATCTTAGGAATAAATTTAAATGAAGTGTTCCTAGAAACCTGAAGTATAAAATCAGAATACCAGTTGACTGATTTCCAAAAAGAGGCATAGAGGGGACTGGACATTTATGTGCTTTAACCAGAATATTGTCTCCTAGTTTGTCTAAGGGGAGGTAGTACATGAACAGATTGCTTTGTGAGCCTAGAGTCAGAAAATCGTATTTGAGTTATATGATTTAAATACTGAAAGAAATCAGCCTACCCCAGTCTGGTAAATCTACCCTTTCTATATGTGTACACCTGCAAAGTGGTGAGAAAAAGCAGTCCTTCTGTGGTCGATTTATTTATTTTTTCTTTATGGACAATATTTCTGTGCTTTCTTTTCCTCCAAATATTAAAAAAAATCATCTTGGGTGCCTGGGTGGCTCAGTCAGTTAAGCATCTGCCTTCAGCTCAGACCATGATCCCAAGGTCCTGGTATCCAGCCCCACATCGGGTTCCCTGCTCAGTGGGGAATCTGCTTCTCCCCCGCCCCTGCCTGCTTCTCCCCCTGCTTGTGCTCTCTCTTTCTCTCTCTGACAAATAGATAAATAAAATCTTTAAAAAATCATCTTAATTTAGGGGCACCTGGGTGGCTCCATCATTAAGCATCTGCCTTTGGCTCAGGTCATGATCCCAGAGTCCTGGGATGGAGCCCCGCATCAGGATCCCTGCTCAGCTGGCAGTCTGCTTCTTCCTCTCCTACTCCCCCTACTTGTGTTCCCTCTCTCACTGGGTCTCTCTGACAAATATATAAATAAAAATCTTTAGAAAAATCATCTTAATTTATATTATATTTGTAAGTTTTTTTTTTAAAGATTTTTATTTATTTATTTCACAGACAGAGATCACAGGGAGGCAGAGAGGCAGGCAGAGAGAGAGGAAGGGAAGCAGGCTCCCTGCTGAGCAGAAAGCCCGATGCAGAGCTCTATCCCAGAACCCTGGGATCATGACCTGAGCTGAAGGCAGAGGCTTTAACCCACTGAGCCACCCAGGCGCCCCTATATTTGTAAGTTTTTTATTTAAAAAACAGACTTCTGGTTTAAGTAGTGTATTAAAAGCACATGCTTTTCTTCCCTTCTTTCTGCCACTCCCATTAGAATTATAGTAAATAATAAAAAGGCATAGAGCCAGAAGATCAAAGAGGTCCATCTGCTTATGCGAGAACTTAATATAATTGCTGGAAGACAGAGAAAGTGTTCTCTGCTGATGAAGTGGAGAAAGATGCAGATGGAATACATGTAGGAGTTTGCCTCAGAGGAAAGTGTTGTCTGCCTGGCAGATTTCCAAGAAAGGACGAGGTCTGAGACTTGGGAGGTAGAGAGAAGTGAGTCTTGTCAAGTGGTTTGACAACATGGGGCTCAAAGGTCAATATACATAATTTAAAAATTGGCATCCCTTGTTCGTACCTGATATTTAGAGTGTGGAGGCAACCCTGGCACTTGCCCAGGACATCCTCCAATGACCAAACCACCCACTTCCCATCATCTCCCTGTGAGACTTTCTGGTGACCCACAGCCAAGTGCTGGATGCCGGTCCACTCACCTCCTCCCTGTGAGTGCAGATCCCAAAGATGGAAGGTAACTGAAGGGAGCTTAAAACCTGAAAGAAAAAAGGGGACAGACAGATTTTAGAAAATCCTGTGAACCAGCTACGTTCTTCTCGTCTGCAGTGTAAATAAATACTATCAAATATTGAAAACGGAAGCATTAAAAGACATTTAATCAAAGACATTGACATTTACATTGAAAATGTATGCTAAAATTTAGGAAAACAAAACTGAAATCACTAAAATGAAGTGCCTCTTGGTACTGAAATGAGGGTGAGTTGAGGTGATGAGGTATTTTTGATTAAAACCTCTCTATGCTGTTTGAATTAGAAAAATAAGAAAGCTTATTTTGGATAAAAACTGACAAATATTTAATCTGCAGAACAGACTTATAAACAACAGTCTACCAGAAAAAAAAATACTGCCACTTACATTTCTCTAATTTTTGAAGCTTAAAGATAAACCACAGTTTGTAAGAGGAGCATCTAACAAAATATCTGGCATTTAGTAGATGTTCAAAATATTTATTGAATGAAAGATATTAGCATTTTTAAACTTTTTCTGTCCTCATCACGTATTTCTTAGTTTTGTTTAGATTGGAATTTAGATCTGGATTATTTGTATTTTCATTCTGGTGGTTTCTTTTTAACCTTTCAAATTCAGTGGTTAACTCGTTTTAGTGCTCATAGTTATTCCTTTTAAAATCACAATAAAAAACACAACTTCTTTATTTTTTTTTAAATTTTTTTTAAGATTTTATTTATTTATTAGTTAGAGAGAGAGCGAGAGCGAGCACAGGCAGACAGAGTGGCAGGCAGAGTGGCAGGCAGAGGCAGAGGGAGAAGCAGGCTTCCTGCCGAGCAAGGAGCCCGATGTGGGACTCGATCCCAGGACGCTGGGATCATGACCTGAGCCGAAGGCAGCCGCTTAACCAACTGAGCCACCCAGGCGTCCCAACAACTTCTTTATTCTTGAATGTCAATTTTGAATAATGTTTCCACCAGCTGGTGCATGTCTTTCAGTAATTGTCTCAGAAAGGATACTTAGGTCCTAGAATTTTTGATTCCTTATATATCTGAAAATAAAAATTTGTAGTATTTCCACACAAATGACAACTCAAATAAATACAGATATTTTTAGGTAACAGCTTTTTACCTAAAATTCTACACTGTTTTGTTTTCATGTTGTGAAAGGGAAGTCTGAATTTAGCTGAAATTTGCTTCTTTCATAGTCTTTCTGTTGATCCTTGAATATCTATAGGATTCTTTTTATTAACTAGCCAGCGTATAGTACATCATTAGTTTCATATGTAGAGTTTGATAATTCGTCAGTTGCATACAGTGCTCATCACATCACATCCTTGTAGGATTCTTTCTATAGATCTATAGCTAAAACTTTTCTAAGTAACTCTATTTTCATTAAATTTTCCAAATTCTTGCTGAACACCTTTTGCTTTGCCAAAATGAGGTAGAACAAATCTCAAATTGAATTACCACCAGCTGTTCATCTTTTCAACCTAGAAGGGCCTTGTTTTTACTCTTAAGAGAAAGAGGGCATGGCTACTTTACGTTCCCATGGCTTGTTACCTGAGTAACTTTTCCTTTAGCTAATGACCCATAGGGGAAACAAATAGATACAGGATGGTGGTGATTCTAGTCCAGGAAATTTCAACAAGGTATGCTAGAAAATTTGATAACATGCCAGCAAGTGGAAACCCAGAACTCAAGTACAGTTCCACAGGGCTGTGTGTGTAGTTGAATACTCTATTTTTAACCTGAATGTCCCTGGTGTTCTCGATACTTGGAGTATCTTGCTGCCTCTCACGGAGTCAAAAATAAATTCAAGAAAGGCGGAGATAATACCTACTAATTGTCTGCAGCCCACATAGTGGGACACATAGAGGGTGCTTAATTAGTTTTGACTGACAGATATGCTAATCATTCACTTAGATGGGTATAGTTTTGAAGAGTATCCCAGTGTGAACTTGAGCTGTATTACCTATAATTCAGGCATGGTTTGCAATGTTATGTGGATAGATAATATTGAGCCTCCAATGCCTCTTAACATGAAATTCCTAGGACTTTGTTTGTCACGGTGTGGTTTGGGGACCAGAATCGAGGTCGTCTGGGAGATTGTTAATAGTGGAGAATCACATTTCTCCTCACGTTCTACTGGATCAGAAGCTACACATTAGATTTTGACAAACACCACTTGGAGATTTCTGCAATAAATACATCCTGAAGAAAGAAATGACTGAGTATAGTCAAAACTTTGGAGTCTCCAGCTTTCTTTTCCTAGGTTGGATATGATGGGCTCAATAAAACAATGGGGGAAGTTAAAATTGGCGTGGGATTTGAATTCAGTGGTCTCTAGCAGCTTTGGTGCATGAGGCTTTGACACCTACAGGAGAAGCTCCAGAGTTCTTGGCAAGAACTTGGATGCCCATGACATTGGCATTGGTGGACACGTTGGCATCTACACTGGGCATCATTTGCATAGCTGCTGCTCTTGGCTTTGCAGTGATGAGAGGCTTCAACCCAGCAAGCTGGAGCGGGGAAGAGGAAAAGTACAGTCAGCTTTCTTTTTGCCAAGAAGGCTAGTTTTTGGAGCACCATCTCATTTCCTACCTCACAGAGAAAATGGAGCCATCAGATGAGTGGCCTGTCATTTACAAAATTGCTTTCATCTGCATCCATTCTTTCCTTCTCTTATGTCTACATTCTGATTCTATCACTTTTTGCTTTCTGAAGAATCACATGATTATCCCCTTACTGCACCTTCTGATAACATATATAAATGTAGTCACATTTTCTTAAAAAAAAGGTTCCTTTGACTCCCTCTTCCACACTAGTTAGGCTTTCTCTTCCTTTTTTATTAATTAAATGCATTATTATTTTGAAGTGGGCATATGAATGTTCTTAGCCTTTTAATGTTACTTATAGTGGGTTTCTTTAGCTTTATTGAAATATAACTGATACATAATATTGTGTAAGCTTAATGTGCACAGCATAATGATTTGATATTTTTTTCCCACTAAAAGTTGTTGCAATCATTACTTTTATTGTTACTGGTTTTAAGTGCTGTGAAATATATTAATACAGAAAAATCACATAATTATACATGTATCACTAATTAATATACTTTAGTTTTTCAGTTTTATAAAAATAGAATCAAATATAGATGTTAAAGTCTTCTTTTATTTGACATTTTGTTTATGAGATCCATCCATAATGTTGAATGTCACTGTAGTTCACCTTCACTGCTGTTATGGTATAATGTTGTAGGCATATACTAAAATCCACTTATCTATTCTTCTCTAAGTGGACTTTTCCAGTTTAGAATTACTACAAATTATGTTTCTGTTAACATATCTGTACAAGTACTGTGGTGCACATATGTAAGAGTTTCTGTAGAGTATATTCCTGGAAATGGAATGGCTGAGTCATAAGGTTATATATTTTTCACTTACAAGATAATGCCAAACATTTTCCATTCTTTCAACCACATTTAGTGTGTTAATTTTCTCAGCATACTCACCAACATCTGAAAGCATCAAACTTTTAACCCTTTGCCAAGCTAGTGAGTATGCAGTGGTATTTAATTATAGTTTTCATATTTCCCCAATTTTACTTGAAACTCTACTTTTCATTTATATTAGTCTGCTTTGATACAAGTGAGTATACAAATTATTCATTAGAAATTGGATAGTGTAGTTCTTACTAATCCATAGAAATTTTTTTATACATCCTGGATATTCTTCAAGTTGTTTTTGCTGCAAATGGCTTCTGCATGTCTGAACTGTTTTTTATTGTCTTGTGAACATGTTTTTAATATTAATGCAATTGAAAGTATCAGTATTTTTCTTAATGGATAGTACTTCTGCATCTTGTGTAAGAAACTATGTTTTTTAACTTATAAAATCTTTATTATTTCACCTTTTTCATTTAGATCTTTACCTGGACCTGCTGGTTATGTATGAAATGAGGAAAGGCTTCAATTTCATTTCTTTTTGTATGACTATCTACTTGTCTAAGAATTATTCATTATAATGTCTGTTATCTTTCTGCTTACCTGAAATGCCATCTCTGTTATATATCAGATATCCATTATGGATAAATCTGTTTCTCTGCTCTTTGTTACCTTGCTCTATGTGTCCATATATATTTTATTACCAAGTTTAAAAATAATCTTAAGATAGGTAGAGGAAACCTTCCTGGCCCATTTTCTTTATGTGTCTTGGTTGTCCTTAGTCCCTTTGCATTTCAAAATACTTTATTATTTCTTTTAACTGACATACTATATCATATTAATTTCAGGTATATAACATAATGATTAAATGTTTGTATATATTGTAAAATGGTCCTCATAATTAGTCTTAATATCCTTCACCATGCAACTACAGAATTTTTCTTGATATGAGAAATTTTAAGGTCTACTCTTTGAAGCCTTCAAATATGCAGTACAGTATTATTAAATATAAACACTATACTGTATATTATATCCCCACAACTTATTTTATAACTGAAAGTTCACCCATTTTGTTGACCCCAGCCTCCCTCTGACAATCACCAATCTGTTCTCTACATCTATGAAGTTGATTATTTATTTATTTATTTTTAGATACCACATATAAGTGAGATCATATGGTATTTGTCTTTCTGACTTATTTCACTTAGCGTAATGTTCTCAAGATCTATCCATGTTGGGCACCTGGGTGGCTCAGTGGGTTAAAGCCTCTGCCTTCAGCTCAGGTCATGATCTCAGGGTCCTGGGATCGAGCCCCACTTGGGCTCTCTGCTCAACAGGGAGCCTGCTTCCCTTCCTCTCTCTCTCTGCCTGCCTCTCTGCCTACTTGTGATCTGTCTGTCAAATAAGTAAATAAAATCTTTAAAAAAAAAAAAAAGAATATGCATATCCATCCATGTTACAAATGGCAAGATTTCATTTTTTATGACTGAATAGTATCCTAGTATGTGTATCTCACATTTTCTCTACCCATTCATCCACTGATGAAAATTTAGAATTTAGGTTGTCTCCACACCTTAGCTATTGTAAATAAAGCTTCAGTGAACACAGAGGGTACATATATCTTCTCAAGTTAGTATTTTTTGTTTTGTTGGTTAAATACCCAGAAGTGAAACTGCTTGGATCATACCTATTCTTATTTTTTTTAATTTTTAAATTTTTGAGGAAACTGTGCTATTTTCCATTGCTTCTGTACCAATTTACATTCCCACAAACAGTGCACAGTCATTCCCTTTCCTCCACATCCTTGCCAATACTTGTTGCTTCTTGTCTCTTTGATACTAGCCATTCTGACAGTTGTGAGGTGGCAATCCGCTTGTAGTTTTGATTTGCATTTCTCTGATCAGTGATGTTGAACATCTTTTCATGGGTCTATTGGTCAGCTGTATTGTCTTCTTAGGAAAAATGTCTATTCAGATACTCTGCCCTTTTATAATTGGGTTGTTTGTTTGTTTTGCTTTGCTATTGTAGGACTTCTTTATGTATTTTGGATATTAACCTCTTATCAGATATATGATTTGCAAATATTTTTTCCTACTGAGTAGGTTGCTTTTTCATTTTGTTAATGATTTTTTTCCCCTCTGCAAAAGCTTTTTAGTTTGATGTAGTCCCATTTGTTTATTTTCTCCTTTGTTGCCTTTGCTTTTCATATTGTATCCAAAATAAAATCAATCCCAAAGACCATTTCAAGGAGCTTACCACCTGTGGTTTTTCCTAGGAGTTTAGTGGCATCAGTTCTTAAGCTTAAGTCTTTAATCCAATTTGAGTTAATTTTCACATATGATATAAGACATGAGTCCCAGTTAGTTCTTTGCATTTGGCTGTTGAGTTTTCCCTACACCATTTGTTGAAGACCATATCCTTTCCCCACAGTATATTCTTGGCTCCTTTGTTGCAAATTAATTGACCATAAATGTGTAGGTTTATTTCTGGGCTCTTGATTCTGTTCTATTGACCTATGAATCTGTTTCTGTGCCATATCTACCATAACTACCATAACTACCGTAACTACCATAGCTTGCAGTATGGTTTGAAATCAGGGAGTCTGATACCTCCAGTTTAGTTCTCTACCAAGATTGCTCTATCTAACACAGACTTAGCCTGTGGTTTTTGTGGTTTCATGAAAATTTTAGGATAATTTTTTATTCCTGTGAAAAATGCCTTTGGTGGTTTGATAGTGACTGCACTGAATCTGTAGATGAACAATTTTAATTCTTCGAGATGTTCTGAGCACAGAATGTCTTTCTGTTTGTTTGTATCTTCCATTTCTTTCATCAGTATCTTGTAGTTTATATTGTACAGATCTTTCACCTCCCTATAGGTATTGTATTCCTTTTGCTACAAGGGCAAATGGGACTATTTCCTTAATTTCTCAGAATTAAAAGACAAGGAGAAGCCAAACTATGATGCAGGCTATATAAACCTCAGCCAACTTGGTGGGAGACTCTGGAGAAAACACTGTCCAGAAGAATGCAGTCCTGCACTTGGTTTTCAGCATTGGACTGGACTGTTAAACCTCTTCTTCACGTAGTTATTAGATGTGAGCATGGCCTTAGGGTAGGCAGCTGTCTGTGGCTGAGGCAGACCATAATGGAGTTGACTGATGAAGATTGTCTATTGACTGTATGGTCCACAGCTGGGAAGCAAGTCTTTCTGTGAAGAAGGATCTGGGTCAGAGGAACATTTGTTGATTTTTGCACATTATTTTCTAATACCTGCATCAAATCTGCAAATTTTTCTTGAATTTCTGTTTCATCTGCATCCCACATATTTTGCAATGTAGTTTTTTTGCTACTATTCAGTACAAACATGTTTTAAATTTTTCAGTATGATTTCTTCTTTGACATATTGATATAACTAAAGATATTTCCTTAATTTACAAAATTTGTGTGTTGCTAGCTGTATTTTTTATTGCTATCTAATTACAGCATGGTTGTAAGTATAATCCATATGATTTCATTCCATTAAAATTTCTTGCTTTATGACCCAACATTGGTCATTTTGGCAAATGACGTCGTTAAAAAGAACGCATATTCTATAGTTGTTAAATGCTTTAAATTTGGGAGACTATAAGAGTCTCCAGTTATCAAAAAGCATGGCTATCTACTAGTTGATACTGTGGATTCCTTCCTTCAGTATCCTTTAAAATGGAACCATCCTTTGGAGTGTTGAGTCACTAAAGACTTTGGTTTGGATATGAGAATGAGCTAACTACTGAGGTGATGGAATTTGTGATAAAGGAAGTAGCATTGACATGTGGTATAGCCTCAGAAGGGAAAATATGTATAAATTGTGTATAAATGTCTGTGGCAATTGAAAAAGCAAATGCCTGAATCAAAGAAGTTTCCAGGATATGAAAATGAACACAAAGTGGGACCTCTAGGGGAGAGACAGGAGGGCTGAAAAGGCAAAGTCTGCTTATGGTAAGTCTACTTTCCTCCTCCTTCACAGAAAATTCCATGTTCTCCAACTGTGTAAAAGTTGTGACTTTTACTTGGCAGTGATCTTATAAAAATAGGATTTCCTATTTGGGACACTCTTCCCTAAGGAATATGGGGAAAGTATTCAGAAAATAGCTAAAGGATTAAAGTATCAGAAGTACTTTGTCTGTTTCCATCTGCTATTGAACTAGTAATAATACCCCTTGCTGGATGGCTTCTCTTAGTGTTTTCCCTGTGCTTTCATTTTACCTGTACCCTTGCTTCTGTCCTCTTGCTCCAGAACTGCAGGTGGAAAGCACAAAATAAAGAAAAAAGGGGGGGCTTTCTTGGCTTTAGTTTTCAATGTCCAGGGCCCTTAAGGATTCTGAGAGGACTTGAGGTAAAGGCAGTTACTTGGGAGACATGACTTTGTGAAGAATAGGACTCTTCCCATATACAGAGGAAAAATCCCACAGGTTGGGGAGAGGGTGGGGGGTAGGAGAGATCCTGAGAGTAGAGTTTGGTGGGTCACAAGAGGATACAGTGTACTTTTCCTCTGACAGGAACTTGGGGAGAGACAAAACTCTATCAATTGAAGATGTTCTGTATTTTCTTCAGGCAAAAGTATTCCAGAAAGGGAATGGCTGACAGGGCCATAGATGGTGTCACCCAGGTTTCTTTCCCAGTAGGGCACAGAGTTAGTGGAGAGCTGAGAAAATTAGGGAGTTGAGAAGATTGGAACCAGGAGCCTGTCAGCAATGACCTGTTGGCTAAGGTCCAGCTATTTCAGTGCATACCCGTGAAACAGACACCTCTATCCAACTCTATACCTTGAACTCCATAAATGATTTCCTAAATTAGGGACCCCACACTAGGTGAGATTAGGCTTCCATCACCCAGCATGACGAGGAGCTCAAAATACAATTCCACACACATATATCATTGTTTATTAAGGTCTTATCTCTATGCAGGTTTATTTTTACATACTTTATTTTACTTAATCCCCATAATGACCCTGAGAGAGAAGCATTATTCCCATATTGTAAATAAGAAACAGAGAGGCAAGAGCTTAAAAAGCCTGCCAAGATTTGGATATTGGAAAGCTAAGTGATAGCAGAATCACTTATTCCTTAAGGCAACTTTTTGAAAATTAACAGTTAACCACTTATCAAATGTCTGCTTATCATAAAGTATGATGAACATAAGTTTATAAGTTTAAGAAATAAAAGATAAGGGAAGCACAGTCTCTTACTCCAAAGGGACTTTAACTTAGCAGTGGGGTTGGGGGGAGAGAGAGGTGTAGAGACAGAGCAAAGTCATGAAGATGGGGGGCTGGCTGTGGAGTTAGCCACCTTTTAGGGTGTCCAAGGAGGGGGCTGGTGCCAGGATGTGGACATTTTCTGTCACACATCAGAGTGTGAGGAGAGGAGGAGTAATAGAGGGGCCTATTTTAAACATTTTGTAATCTGAATATTGATACTAGAATATGTTGAATGAATGAAAAGTTCAAACACAGGGTCTTAAGAAGACAGCCATAGTTTGTACTGGTTGCTTAAAATAATGAATCAAGATTCCAGTAAGGTATTCCCCCCTCCCCCCCCAGTTTCACAGTAATGGGTCAGAGGAGAGAACAGGACCTCATTGTTGGACATACATTCGGGTCTTAGCTGCGGGGAAGGGCTTTCTGAAACGTTGATTGGGAACAGAGAGCTTACACTCAGAGCACTTCTCTGCTTCCCAGTTTGGTCTTTCTGGTTGCATCATTGTCCTTTATTGACTGTTTTATAAACTCAGGTTACCTCAGATTGGTCAAGGAAAGCAGTCTTTAAACCTGGTAGAAAAGATAAGGACTATTAAACTCTGGGTCTGCTTGCTGAGACAGATGATGGTGTTTCTTCCTGGAACCTCCTGCCAACCTTATGGATTTTGCCGTCACTCGTTCTGTTCAGAAAGTGTTAGCTCAGCTGGCATGACCTTAATGTTGCTCTCAGGTACAAGTTTCTTTTGTTCTGAATAAAATGACCAGCTTGATCCTTTCAGGGATAGAATTGAGATCTGGCTCTGTGGTGTCAGGGAGGGTGGGTGCAAGTCCATGAAACTTCCCTTGGTTCTTCCATTAGAAATAACTATTCCTTTTTTCTGTGAACTTGCAGTACTTTGTTTTTGTTCTTTTATGACTGCCATTAATCAGTGTCTGATCGGTTTTATGTGTGGTTTAAGTCCACCCAGCACCACCTAACCCAATTCTGATTTCAGCACTATTTACTTTTTTTAAATTTTTATTTTTATTTTATTTTTATTTAAACATATAATGTAACCCCCCCACCCCCTCAGTTTGTTTTATGACATTAAGAGTCTCTTGGTTTGTCTCCCTCCCGATCCCATCTTGTTTCATTTTTTCTTTTCCTACCCCCTTAACCCCCACCCCCGTTGCATCTCCACTTCCTCATATCAGGGAGATCATGTGATAGTTGTCTTTCTCCAGTTGACTTATTTCGCTAAGCATAATACGCTCTAGTTCCATCCATGTCGTCGCAAATGGTAAGATTTCATTTCTTTTGATGGCTGCATAGTATTCCATTGTATATATATACCACTTCTTCTTTATCCATTCATCTGTTGATGGACATCTAGGTTCTTTCCATAACTTGGCTATTGTGGACATTGCTGCTATAAACATTCGGGTACACGTGCCCCTTTGGATCACTACGTTTGTATCTTTAGGGTAAATACCCAGTAGTGCAATTGCTGGGTCATAAGGTAGCTCTATTTTCAATTTTTTGAGGAACCTCCATGCTGTTTTCCAGAGTGGTTGCACCAGCTTGCATTCCCACCAACAGTGTAGGAGGGTTCCCCTTTCTCCACATCCTCGCCAGCATCTGTCATTTCCTGACTTGTTCATTTTAGCCATTCTGACTGGTGTGAGGTGGTATCTCATTGTGGTTTTGATTTGTATTTCCCTGATGCCCAGTGATGTGGAGCACTTTTTCATGTGTCTGTTGGCCATCTGGATGTCTTCTTTGCAGAAATGTCTGTTCATGTCCTCTGCCCATTTCTTGATTGGATTATTTGTTCTTTGGGTGTTGAGTTTGCTAAGCTCTTTGTAGATTTTAGATACTAGCCCTTTATCTGATATGTCATTTGCAAATATCTTTTCCCACTCTGTCAGTTGTCTTTTGGTTTTGTTGACTGTTTCCTTTGCTGTGCAAAAGCTTTTGATCTTGATGAAGTCCCAATAGTTCATTTTTTCCCTTGCTTCCCTTGCCTTTGGCGTTGTTCCTAGGAAGAAGTTGCTGCGGCTGAGGTCGAAGAGGTTGCTGCCTGTGTTCTCCTCAAGGATTTTGATGGATTCCTTTCTCACGTTGAGGTCCTTCATCCATTTTGAGTCTATTTTCGTGTGTGGTGTAAGGAAATGGTCCAATTTCATTTTTCTGCATGTGGCTGTCCAATTTTCCCAACACCATTTGTTGAAGAGGCTGTCTTTTTTCCATTGGATATTCTTTCCTGCTTTATCGAAGATTAGTTGACCATAGAGTTGAGGGTCTATTTCTGGGCTCTCTATTCTGTTCCATTGATCTATGTGTCTGTTTTTGTGCCAGTATCATACTGTCTTGATGATGACAGCTTTGTAATAGAGCTTGAAGTCCAGAATTGTGATGCCACCAACTTTGGCTTTCTTTTTCAATATTTCTTTGGCTATTCGAGGTCTTTTCTGGTTCCATATAAATTTTAGGATTATTTGTTCCATTTCTTTGAACAAATTGGATGGTATTTTGATAGGCATTGCTTTAAAGGTGTAGATAGCTTTAGGTAGCATAGACATTTCCACCATATTTATTCTTCCAATCCATGAGCATGGAATGTTTTTCCATTTCTTTGTGTCTTCCTCAATTTCTTTCATGAGTACTTTATAGTTTTCTGAGTATATATTCTTTGCCTCTTTGGTTAGGTTTATTCCTAGGTATCTCACGGTTTTGGGTGTAATTGTAAATGGGATTAACTCCTTAATTTCTCTTTCTTCTGTCTTGTTGTTGGTGTAAAGAAATGCAACTGATTTCTGTGCATTGATTTTGTATCCTGACACTTTACTGAATTCCTGTACAAGCTCTAGCAGTTTTGGAGAGGAGCCTTTTGGGTTTTCCACATATAGTATCATATCATCTGCAAAGAGCGATAGTTTGACTTCTTTGCCGATTTGGATGCCTTTAATTTCTTTTTGTTGTCTGATTGCTGAGGCTAGGACTTCTAGTACTATGTTGAATAGCAGTGGTGATAGTGGACATCCCTGCCGTGTTCCTGACCTTAACGGAAAAGCTCTCAGTTTTTCTCCATTGAGAATGATACTTGCCGTGGGTTTTTCTTAGATGGCTTTGATAATATTGAGGTATGTGCCTTCTATCCCTACACTTTGAAGAGTTTTGATTAGGAAGGGATGTTGCACTTTATCAAATGCTTTTTCAGCATCTATTGAGAGTATCATATGGTTCTTGTTCTTTCTTTTGTTAATGTATTGTATCACATTGATTGATTTGCGGATGTTGAACCAACCCTGCTGCCCTGGAATAAATCCTACTTGGTCGTGGTGAATAATCCTTTTAATGTACTGTTGGATCCTATTGGCTAGTATTTTGGTGAGAATTTTAGCATCTGTGTTCATCAAGGATATTGGTCTGTAATTCTCTTTTTTGATGGGATCCTTGTCTGGTTTGGGGATCAAGGTGATGCTGGCCTCATAAAATGAGTTTGGAAGTTTTCCGCGAACAAGCTGATCTTCCACAGTGATCTCTGTGCCTAGCGTGTTGTCAGTGTTCCATTTCTCTGTAAACATCAGACCATATTCGGTCCACCTGTACTTGGTTTCCAGACTGCCCGTCACTTTGGTGGTCTCAGTGTTGGCTGAACCTGAGCTTGTAAATTCCAGTCCATTCTCAGATTTTGTTTTCAAGTCAAGTTTTATTAAGCCAAATCCATAACCCTTGGTGAAGACATCCCTGGCAGATTTGCCAAGATCAGCATACATGGGAGGCACAGCCATCTTCTGCTCAGCAGCGGTGGCGGGATATGTTTTAATTTTTAAGAAACTGATCTAGTTTCATTCTTTTGCATGTAATTGTCTAGCTTTCTCAACACCGTTTATTGAAGAGAGCATCTTTTCCCCATTGTATTTTCTTGCCTCCTTTGTTGTTGGTTAATTGACCATCTAAGCCTGTGTTCTTTCTGGGCTCTCTGTTCCACTCCTTTGATCTGTGTTCTATTTTTGTGCTAGAACCATATTGTTTTGATTACTACAGCCCAGCCTTGTAGTATAGTGTGAAATCAGGGAGTGTGATACTGCAGCTTTGTTGTTTGTTTGTTTTTCAAGTTTGTCTTGACCATTTGGGGCCCTCTGTGGTTTTATAAACTTTAAGATTATTTGTCCTAGTTCTGTGAAAATTGCCATTGGTATTTTGATAGGGATTTCATTAAAACTGTGAATTGTTTTGGGTAGTATGGACATTTAAAAAATATTCCTCCGATTTATGGACATTAGGTATATTTCCATTTTTTGAGTTGTCTTCCATTTCTTTCATCAATGTCTTCTGGTTGTCAGAGTACAGGCCTTTCACCTCTTTGATTAGATTTTTTTGCTAATTATTTTATTCTTTTTTTGGTGACATTGTAGATCGAATTGTTTTCTTTTTCTCCTAGTCCATTATTACTGTTTAGAAACACAACAGATACCTAGATATTTATTTTACATACTGCAAATTTCCTGAATTCATTTATTCCAGCAATGTTTTGGTGGAGGCTTTGGGATTTTTTTTATGCATTGTATCATGTTATCTGCAAATAGAATTTTACTTCTTTCTTTCCAATTTGTGTGGCTTATCTTTTTCTTGCCTAATTTCTGTGGCTAAGACTTAAAATACTATATAATATAATATAAAAGTTGGGATAGCGAACATCCTTGTCTTACTCTCATCTTAGAGGAAAAGATTTCAGCTTTTTACCATCAAGTATGATGTTAGCTGTGGGTTGGTTATATTTGGCTTTAGCTTTTATTATGTTGAGGTACATTCTCTCTAACCCACTTTGTTGAGTGTTTTGTTTCTTTTTCAACTTAACTTTTAAAAAATTTTATTTTAAGACTTTATTTATTTACCAGAGAGAGAGAGAACAAGCAGGGGGGATGGCAGGAAGAGGGAGAAGAAGACTCCCTGCTAAATAGAGAGCCACATAAAGGACTTGATCCCAGGACCCTGGGATTATGACCTGAGCTCAAGGTAGACGCTTAACCAACTGAGCCACCCAGGTGCTCCTTTGCTAAGTGTTTTTATCACAAACAGATGTCAAACTTTGTCAAATGCCTTTTTTGCATCCAGATGATTATATGATCTTTATCTTGCATTTAGTTAATGTGATGGATCATGTTGATTGATTTTGTGGATGTTGAGCCATTTTTGCTTCCGTTGGATAACTCCCACTTTGTCATGTGTATGATCTTGTTAATGCATTGCTAATTTGATTTGCTAATATTTGTTGATATTTTTGCATCAATGTTCATCAGAGATACTATCCTGTAATTTTCTTTTTTGTAGTGTCTTTGTCTTTGGTTCAGGCTTTAGGGTAATACTAGCTTTGTAGAGTGAGTTTAGAAGTATTCCTTCTCTATTAGTTCTATGAAATAGTTTGAGAAAAGTAGGTATTAACTCTTCTTTAAATGTTTGGTAGAATTCACTTATGAGACCATCTGATCTTGGACTTTTGCTTATTAGGAGCTTTTTGGTTATTGATTTAATTTCATTACTAATAATCAGTCTGTTCAGATTTGTTATTTCTTCCTGATTTACTCTTGGGAGATTGTATGATCCTAGAAATTTATCCATTCTTCCATGTTGTCCAGTTTGTTGGTTCATAGTTGTTCATAGTAATTTGTTATGATTCTTTGTGTTTCTAAGGTATCCATTATAATTTCTCTTTCATTTCTGATTTTATTTGGGCCCTTCCTTTTTTAGTTTTTTCTTCATTTATTTCCACTCTGATCTTTATTATTTCCTTTTACTAACTTTGAGATATTTATTTATTTATTTTAGTTCCTTTGAGTGTAGGCTAGATTGTTAAGATTTTTCTTGTTTCTTGAGATGACTTTGCAACACTATAAACTTCCCTCTTAGGACTGCTATTTCTGTCCCATGATTTTGGAATGCTGTGTTTTTGCTTTTATTTGTCTTTGTTTCTTTTTTATTCATTTACCCATTGGCTGTTTAGTATCATGTTGTTTAGTCTCCACATATTTGTATTTTTACTAATTTAAAAGACGCTTGATATGATTTGTCTTTTTAAATTTATTGAGACATTTTTGTGGCCTAACATGTGGTGTCTCCTGGAGAATCATCTATGAGCACTTGAGAAGAATGTGTATTTTGCTGGTTTTGAATGGGATGTTCTCTATGTATCTCTTAAATACATCTCATCTAATGTATTGTTGAAGGCCAATGTGTTTTTATTTTCTGTCTGGATATCTATCCATTTGTGTAAATGAGATGAAAAGTTCCCCTGCTGTCACTGTATTACTGTCAATTTCCCCCTTTGTGTCTGTTAATATTTGCTTCATCTATTCTGGTGTTCTATGTTGGGCATATAAGTATTTACAAGTGTTATATCTTATTGGATTGATCCCTTTTTCATTATGTAATTCCCATTTTTGTCATATATTAGTCTTTCATTTTGAAGTTTTACAATTTTAAAAGTCTTAAAGTTTATTTTCTTTCCATTTCTATTTGCATGGAATATCTTTTTCTGTCCCTCTGCTTTCGGTTCATTTATGTCTTCAGATCTGAGGTGAGTCTCTTGTAGGCTGCATATAGATGGGTTTTGTTTTTTTTATTCATTCAGTCACTCAGTGTCTTTTGATTGGAGCATTTAGGAACATTCATTCCATTTACATTTAAAGTAATTATAGGCATTTACTTATTGCAAATTTTCTTATTTTCTGTTATTACTTATTTCTGTTATTATTTTGTTACTTTTTTTTTAAATTTTGTAGTTCTCTGTTCATTTCTTTGTCTTTTGCTTTCTTCCCTTGTGATTTACTGTCTTTCTTTAGTGTTATATTTGGATTTTTTTCTTTTTTGTTTATTTATTACAAGTTTCTGGTTACCATGAAGTTCATATATAACTGCCATGTAATATATGTAGCAGTCTATTTTAAATTTGTTGTTGCTTAAATTTGAACACATTCTAAGAGTTCTATTTTTGACCTCCTTACCCCCATGTTTTATGTTTTTGATGTCATATTTTACATTTTTATTTTATGTATCCCCTAATTATTGTAGATAGTTAATTTTACTATTTTTGTTTTTTAATCTTCATGCTAACTTTATAAATGGTTGACCAACTACCTTTGCTATATGTTTGCCTTTACCAGGAGATTATTTTTCTTTCATATATATATTCTTATTTATAGTTATGACCTTCTTTTCCATTTAAAGAAGTTTCTTGAGTATGGTTTTGTAAAGCTGGTTTAGTGGTGATGGACTTAACTCTTGCTTGTCTGGGGAACTCTTTACTTCCCTTTTAATTCTGAAGGAGAATCTTGCTGAGCAGAGAATTCTTGGTTGTAAGTTTTTATTTTTCCTTTCAGTGCTTTAAATATCTTGTACTATGTTCTTCTGACCTGCAAAGTTTCTGTTGGAAATTCAGTTGAGAGTTTTATGAGGATTCCCCTAAATGTAACTGTTTTCCCCTTGCTCCTTTTAAGGTTCTCTGTTTATCTTTAATTTTTGCCATTTTAATTATAACATGTTTTGGTGTGGATATCTTTGGGCTCATCTTGTTAGGGCCTTTCTGTGCCTCCTAGATCTAAATATCTGTTCCTCAGATCGATTCTCAGATCTCTCTCTGTCTCTCTCTTCTAAGATCCCTGTACTGTGAATGTTTTTATTTTTGATGTTGTGTCAGAGGTCCCTTGAACTGTTCTTATTTAAAAAATTTCTTTTTGTCTTTTTGGTGTTCTGTTTGGATGAATTCCATTACCCTGTCTTTCAGATCTCTGACCCATTCTTCTGTGTCAGCTAATCTGCTATTTATTCCCTCTAGTGTATTTTTCCTTTCTCTTCTTGTATTCTTCAGCTCTTATTGGTGTTTTCTCATATTTTCTCTCCTTGTTGAAAATCTCACTATGTTCATCCATTATTTTCTCAACTATGGCAAGCATCTTTATTATCCTGATTTTTAACTTATTCTCAGGATGATTGCTTATCGCTATTTCATGTAGTTTTTTTTTTTCTGAAGATTTGTCTTGTTCATTTATTTGTAACGTATTCTCTTGATACTCATTTCCTCATTCTCTGTGTTTATTTCAGTGTATTATGTAGTTAAGCTGTCTTCTGGTCATGAAAAAAATAGCATCATGTAGGAGATGATCCTTAGGAGGTCAGTTCTCCCTGGCCACCAGAGGCAGGTGTCTCAGGTATGTTCCTTGTGGGCTGCATGTAATCTCCTGTTGTAATGGGGCTATCATAGCTTCAGGTTCACTGGTGGGTAGGGATGGCCCTGGCCTAGCTTCTCAGATTTTTATTTTAGCCAGTTTGATTGGTATATAGTTGTAGTTTGCTTATAGTTTTCATTTGCATCTCCCTGCTTATTAAAAAAGTCTATCTTATTTATTTATTGGTCATTTGGATTTTTTTCTTTTGTAAAATATCCAGTTAAGTCTTCAGCTTACTGTTTTTATTGATTTGTCTAACATATTCTTATCTATTTGTAGTCCTTGCATATCCTGAATACAAGTCCTTTGATGGTGATATGATTAAAATTATATTCTCCCATTCTGTGCCTTGTTTCTCACATTTTGAATGTATGTTCTGATTAATAGAAACTCATAATTTTACTTTTAAGTACATCAATATATTTCCTTATGTATAATATTTTTTTGATTTTTATGGTCTGTTCTCTGAAGGGATGCATTGGCATTTTTGCAATATTGATAGAAGCATCTCTGTACTACCCATGACTAATGGGAAAGGAGTTAGGCTCCACCTTTTCATGAGAATTTCAAAGAATTTTTAGACATCTTCTAAAATCATCACCCATGATAAAATCAAGTGAAAGATTTTAGAGAAAGGGGGCTAGGATACATTTAAAGGAAGAAAAGTTGAAATTGAAAGAAGAAAGAGGAAAGAAAAGAAGGAAAAAAGAAAATGAAAGAAAGATAAAGTTGTAGAGAGGAGAGATCAGAATATGCATGTTTTCTCTTTCATAATTGTTATCTTTTCCTTTTGTGCCCCTAGAGGGCAGAGGCTGTGGCTAGCAGATATGGACTCATAATTGGTGTTTAGTAAGGACTTAATTGTAGCTATTTCTTTCTTTCTTTTTTTTTTTTTTCATAATAAATGATTTCTCCACTCCTGAACAAATTTCTATGGTAGTTCTTCCAGCTGATCTCATTAATTTAAATATTGGTTGAATACTGAATACTACCCTGAACACTGAATTTAGGGTCCCATCTTAACCAAAATGCCAAGTAAAATGAATTAATTTCTGGTGAAATTTGACCATAGTCAGAATGATTAGAAGACCCTATTACTTTGGTCCTTAACTATCTAACATCCTCCAAACTGTCTCCCCTATTTTAAAATCAGTCATCTTATTTTTCTATTCTCATTCCATTTGTCCTATCAGGGGAGAGCTGTTAAATTTATCCATGATGAAGAATTACTCCTAATAGCTTAATCAAAAATGGTTATGTAATTATGTCTAGGTTTTTTTGCATTTTGATAAGATATTTTGGAGATGTAAACCTTTAAAATAACTTTCCTGTGAGTATGGTAACATAGTGTCCACTGATTTATATCTATGCTAATGTCCAAAGATTGGGAACAAATGTGATTAAAAGACATGAGCTGTTCTGTTTATATACAAGGATTCTGCCATCTAACTAATATTCTGCTTTCCCTGCTATACTCATTTGTCCTTGAATGTATCTGCACCTAAACCAGCAGCTTATTTGGTTTTGCACTTGTGTTTTCATGCGGTCTGTGACTTTTCTTCTCTTCCCAATTAGCTACTTCTCTAATCAATTTAATCTATCTTTGACAGCAAGCCATATTTTCCTACCTTGTTGATGAGCATGTCATGTGGAACAGAGTCAGAAGCCTCCCTGAAGTCAAAATATATTATGTCTGCCCCTTCCTCCCTGTATACAAGGTCTGCTACTCTGTCAGAGGAGGCAATTGAATTGGTCTAACATGATTTGTTGGTCACAAAGTCATACTGGTTATTACCCATCATTCTGAGCCTTCCCATGTGCTTGCAAATTGATTAGGCATCTTGATCTTGTGGTTAATGTACTTTTTGTCATTGTCTAGAGCTGGGGACACTCCACTGCAATCTTGGGCTACAATAAGCATTCATTTACCATCTATTTCCTATCCTTTAAAGATAAGAAGCTCATTTGTTTTTACAGCCCAGATACTCTCAAAAAGAAAAGTTAATGGTTCCAAGGACCCCTGGGATATTTTATTTATAACTTCAATTTGGTATCCAAAGAATTAAAAGAAATTAGGTTTTTATCCTTATCAACTGGAAATGCAACAAATTTTTGAGTCCCTGCTATGTGAAAGGCATTAGGTTGCTACGTTTTGTGTGAGGTACAGTGATATTTAAGATGGTCCCAAATCTTGTGGATAAAAAACATGAACATGAACAGATAATTGACAATGATATTTTGTGTATAGTATAGAGAAAATAAAGAATAGATTTTTAGTATGCCACTAGTTACCACAATTATACACAATATAGAGAAAATAAAGAATAGATTTTTAGTATGTCACTAGTTACCACAATTTCTTTGTTCCTGATTATCTAGCTAAATTATTTAAAATAATAGCCTATAAACATGGTGTGTATATATCTTTTTGAGGTGACTGCCCTCTAAATTTTTGCTCATTTTTTAAAATGACTTATTTATTTGAGAGTGAGAGACAGTGTGAGAGTGTGAGACAGGGAGGGGCAGAGAGCCCCAAAGTGGGGCTTGATCCCACCACCTTGAGATCACAACCTGAGCAGAAATCAAGTGTTGGATGCTTAACCAGCTGTGCCACTGAGGTGTCCCAATTTTTACTCATTATCTCCCTACATCCTCAAAATTTTTAGCGGAGGTGAGGTTGATTTCATTATATTCTCACTGTCACTACATATATTCCTTATTGTTGTCTTTATCTATTTTCTGCCTTCAATCTTTCCTTCTTTATTTATTCCTCTGCCCAGTTATGCATTTGCGGGTATGTTCTTCCAAGATGAGAAGCTGTTGCTAGGATTGTTGATTTTTAGGGCCTCTGAGGAACTCTCATTTTACTGTTTCAATAAAGGCTTTTTAATACCATATTATCATCATTAACAAAATATGAAAAGTAATCTAGATCTTTATGGTTATGAAGACCTGACAGTTATGAAAAAACAATATAAATGATAGGCAAAAATCACCCAGTGACCACTTTTTTTTTTTTTTTTAAGATTAATTCATTTACTTGAGAGAGAGTTTGATTCATTTACTTGAGAGAGAGTGGAAGAGGGATAAGGGAAGAAAGAGAGAGAGAGAGAGAATCTCAAGCAGTCTCCCCGCTGAGCATGGAGCCCAATGTAAGGCTCAGTGTCACTACCCTGAGATCATGACCTGAGCTAAAACCAAGAGTCAGATACTAAGCTGACTGAGCCACTCAGGTCCCCCAGACCACCTTTTTTTTAAAAAATAAATTTATTTTAAAATATAATTTAGAATTGGAGAGTTAAAAAAGTCTCAGGATAGACTACAACATTTCTTAATTGTACCCAATTATTATCAAATGCTTTTTAACTAAATTTATAAAATAAACTTGAAGGAAATATGCTTTATATTACTTATTGATAGGGTTTCTGTCATTAAAATTTCTAAATCTTGACTGTTAGGAAAGGCTATCAGATGATATTAGGTAATTATTATTAGGTGTGGTAATAAAATTATAGTTAGGGAACTATTAGTTTTGGGAGGAGGATGTTGATCTCCTTAAGGGTAAAATGTAGTAATATATATAAATTTTTCTGAAATGTTTTGACAGTATATAATGTATGCATATGAATTTATGCAATCATACATATATATAATATACATATAACAAAGTCTCAAGTTGTAGGCTCAGAGGGAGCTTTTATCCCCCTGGTTTATCTTATCACTGGCTTATTTCATGCCTTCATTACACCTCAGTCTCCTTCAGTTTTTTTACTTACATGTCATTGGTTTGTCTCCCACTACTGGCTCCAGTTACTTTTTTCAGTGCAATAAGGGGAACCTCAACTGCATATCCTATTGTCCAACCAATGTTTTGAGCCTCACCTTGTCCTTTTGACTACCTCCTCTCCTTAGAGTCAGGTGGAAGAAAGGAGAGAGAGCAAGAAAGAAGTAAATAAGGGAAAGAAGGCAATAGGGAAAATAATGGGTTCACATGAAAACTGGTAATACATCCATACGCCTCTACTTTCTGCTTCTGTCCTCCCTTCAGATACAGATGGGGTGTGACAATGAATATTTGGTAAACTAGTAAAAAAAATCAGTGAATGCTTCAAACAGATATGTGGCCCTCAGTACAAGTTTATTGAATCTATAATGTAGGTATTTAGAAATCTGCCCAAGTTCTTTCTTGCTAGAGCCATCTTATAAAAGGATTTCTTGAAAAGGCTTTTTTTTTTCCCCCTCCAAATATAAACATTAAAAAAAAGCCCTGCATTGTGATAACACCTGGCACTTACCTTGGCATAGACAATATTTCCTGGAAGATAAAGGGTTAAAATAGATATCATAACCTTACAATTTTATTTCAATAAAGCAAAATCAATTAGTATGATATATGCTGTTGAAACCGAAGCAAATGCTAGCATACTGTAATTGCACAAAAGTGTCTGTGAAGAAAGAATGCCAATCAATAATTGATTTTCTCTCATTTAAATTTTTTATTCTCTGTTGGTCAGGATACAGACGAGAGGGAGTGAAGACCTTTTTAAACTCCCTGCTTATTTGAAGTATGCGACGGATGGATAAAAGCAAGCTTCTTCCAAACATAGTTCTCTTGCTCTCTCATCATTTTAAATCTGTGAACGTGAAGTACATAAGAAGAGCAATTTTTGAAGTACATTAAAAATAACAACTGTGAAAAAGATCAGACTTCAGTTAATTAAGGGGAAGTATGGGCTAGAGTAGAGACTTGCTGCACAAAGCACATAAAATATACTTTTTCTGATTAGCATTCCTACATTTATTCAAAATTTTGTAGCAACTTAGAGGTGCAAAAACTTTAGAGGTCTTTTAATTTTACTTCCCATTTTTAGGACTTCTAAGTGGTGGCCGTCTTGCCTTCAGGTGCTGTGAGGTCCCCACCTTGTGAAAGCTAGACCTTTCTATTATAGGACTAGTTAAATTCTAAGAAATCTTGTAGTTATATTCAACTGCAGTATATTTTGGTAATTTTTGCTGATATGTTCTGACTTTTTCTTTTGGGGTTCCAAAAGATAGCTACCTAGGGAAGCATTACATTATAGAAAACTGGATATCAAGAGTGGTCCTTCTGCCATCACATCAGCTTTACCTGGGAGCTTGTTATAAATGCGGTTTTGAAGTCCCACCCTGGAAATATCAAATTAAAAACTCTGGGGGTAAGGAGTGGGGCCCAGTAATCGTGGCTCAAAAATAACTGTCTTACAAATATCAAATTGTTTATTTGATTAATCAGTGTAGACAGAACAATCAAGAAAAAGAGTTTATAGTAGTTGCCCCTTCCCCACCAAAGAGTGGAAAAGGCAGGAAGAACTATCATAATCCAGAGAAAAGAGAGAAGACAGATGGTTTAGAACGGGAAAATGATATGGATGATGTAGAATTTGAACTGAATGTGGGAATAAAGAAAATGACTTCTAGGCTGCAGAGAATGAATCAAAGCTTCTAGTTCAGAAGGACCAATGAGACCCCTGGGGGACTTTGAGATGAAGGCATTATCCTTCCATCATTGTAACTTGGCGTCCTTGAGTATCTCTGAACTGCAGCACCTAAAAGTATTACACATGTGGATTTTTTTGAACTTCCAGAGAAGTGGCATAGAATTTTCAGTTCCTAGGTAAGGGGAGTATTTGTTTTGGAAAGAGTTTATAATATATATATATATATATATATATATTTTTTTTTTTACTTTATTTAAGC